>JASWHV010000010.1:76760900-76903400 GCA_030760725.1 Neostapfia colusana | reverse complement strand
ATAGATCATCAATTTTCTTCACCATATGTACCTCAACAAAACGGTGTTGTAGAGAGAAAGAACAGAACCTTAGTTGAGATGGCTAGGACTATGCTTGATGAATATCAAACTCCTAGGAAATTTTAGGTTGATGCAATTGCAACCGCTTGTTATGTCTCAAATCGTGTTTTCTTGCATGCTAAGCTAGGTAAAACACCATATGATCTCAGGTTTGGACATAGGCCTAGTGTCACACACTTTAGGGTCTTTGGTTACAAATGCTTTGTTACGAAACATGTTAATCTTGATAAATTTGAAGCTAGATCTGTTGATGGCATATTTCTTGGTTATCCATCTCATACTAGAGGCTACCGTGTGCTTTTACTTGATACTAACAAAATTGTGGAGACTTGTGAGGTTTCTTTTGATGAAGCTAGCCCAGGTACTAGTTCAAATATTGCAGGTCCGGATCCATATCCGCAGGGGGAGAGTATTTTCGTTAAAGAAGAGGAGGAAGTGGTGCTGCTGCCCGAAAATTCAGCAGCTAATGACATTGTTCCAGCTCCTGATCTTGATTCACAGCCAGCACCGACGACCATCATTGCTGGTCCAGATCCTCCTCACGTCACAAGCTCATCTATTTGTGATGAACATAAAGAAGAAGAAGCTTGTGAAGTGTCCACTCCCCTCCGGATTCTCAAAAGTCATCCTCCACAACAAATTACTGGAAGCTTCCATGAACGAGTTACAAGATCCAGGTTTTTCGACCCCAATTCTCATGCTCATTCTGCTTTTGTTGCTTCTTTTGAACCCAAATATATATCACACACTCACTAATGAATCTTGGATTATTGCCATGCAAGAAGAGTTAGAAAATTTTGAAAGAAATAATGTTTGGAAACTTGTACCTCCACCTCAAGGTCACATTTTAATTGGAACTAAATGGGTGTTTAAAAATAAACAAAGTGAGGATGGGTTGTGGTTAGGAATAAGGCTAGGTTGGTTGCTCAAGGTTTCACACAAGTTGAAGGTCTATATTTTGATTAAACTTTTGCTCCTGTTGCTAGATTAGAAGCCATAAGAATTTTGTTAACTTTTGCTGCATCTAAAGGTTTTAAGCTATATCAAATGGATGTTAAAAGTGCTTTTCTTAATGGCTACATAGATGAGGAGGTTTATGTCAAACAACCACCTGGTTTTGAAAATCCAAATTTTCCTAATCATGTTTACAAACTTTCAAAGCCTTGTACGGTCTCAAACAAGCCCCTAGAGCATGGTATGATGGGTTAAAAACATTCTTACTTGAAAAGGGGTTTACCATAGGCAAGGTTGATAAAACTCTTTTTGTGCTTAAGCATGGCAATGACTCATTATTTGTTCAAGTGTATGTGGATGATATTATCTTTGGTTGTGCTTCTCATGATCTTGTGTACAAGTTTTCAGCTATGATGAGTTCAGAATTTGAGATGAGTATGATGGGAGAACTCACGTACTTTTTAGGGCTGCAAATCAAGCAAACCAAGGAGGGTACCTTTGTGCATCAAACAAAGTATACAAAAGATCTCCTAAGGCACTTCAACATGGACAAAAGCAAGCCTCTTCGGACACCAATGGGAACAGCAACAACACTTGAACTTGATGAAGATTGTGATCCCGTTGATCAAAAAGAATATAGAAGCATGATCGGATCACTTTTGTATCTCACGGCATCAAGACCGGACATACAATTCAGCGTATGTCTTTGTGCACGGTTTCAAGCCTCCCCACATGCTTCACATCGGCAAGCTGTCAAAAGGATTCTCAGGTACTTACATGGAACTCAAGAATTTGGCATTTTTCTTCCTTCTTCCTCAACCGTTACTTTGAAAGCTTTTTCCGATGCTGATTTTGGGGGTTGTAGGATTGATAGAAAAAGTACTTCTGGTGCTTGTCATTTTCTTGGTAATTCACTTGTTGCCTGGTCCTCTAGGAAACAAAGTTCAGTTGCACAATCCACAACCGAATCTGAATATGTAGCTGCTGCTAGTGCTTGCTCACAAATTCTTTGGATTATTCAAACACTTAATGACTATGGGGTTGATCTAGATAGTTTTCCACTGTTTTGTGATAACACTAGTGTCATTTGCATTGCTAAAAACCCCGTGCAACATTCGAGAACTAAGCACATTGACATTAGGTATCACTTTCTCCGTGATAATGTCGAAAAAGGGAACACTGTGCTTCACCATGTAGATACCGAACAACAATTGGCTGACATTTTTATAAAACCTTTGGATTTCACTCATTTTTGTTACATTCTTAGTGAAATAGGGGTTATGTATCCTCATGGCTTAAATTGAGGGAGAATTTTGAAACTTGGGAAGTCTATGTGTGAATCTGGAATAAAAATAATATGAGCATAGTATTTCATGCATATATGACTTTGTGATACCTTTTTCATGCTGAAAGGTTCTTACTACATTACTCGTGTTATACATTTTGTAGTTTTTACCATGTCTAGTAATTAGGATAATTACTTACACTAAATCTGGTCATGGTCGAACTTTCTTGCTGTTTTGAACTTGTTGCGTGCTCACAAGTGCTTTTAATCATAAAGAATTAATTAAGTAATCAACTCACATGTTGAGTTTTTATGTTCAAATAAAAAAAATAAGAAAAGATCAAGAGAATATGCATGCATCGCACTTCTTCTTTTGAGATGGCTTATCATTGCACTTAGATATGAACTTGAAAGGAGTTGTATATGACTAAAACTATGTCCTTAAGCTTCTGACTGTCAAATGACATAGGTTTGGCTTGGTTGGTTAGAATAAGGCTGATGCTGCATATAATCTCTTGCAAATGTCATAAGATCAAAATTTGTGCTTTAAATGTTAAATAAAATGCAGCAACAAGTGACATGCTTTTAGGTCTTGAAATAGTTAAGTATGTGAGATCATTACTTGCTTAAATTGAAAATTACACTTGATCTCTAGCATGGCTTACACTACTTTATGTATCTCATTGATGTGTTAGTGTAAGTTACTTGATAGTATGATTTGGATAAGCTTTGTTTTATATGTATATGTTATAATGTGCTCATAACAAATTAAAATTTCTCTTGTATACCTTGCTGAGTACATTGCCAAAGGGGAAGAAATTGATCACACATTGCACACATTCACAAGTGTTTTAGCACGATTCTTCTGAGGGGGAGAATTTTTGGTATTTTTGTTTTTCTTCTCATTTTATTTCTGATTTACAAAGGGGGAGAAATTTTTTTCAAAACTTTTCATGTGAATAAGCCAATGTTCGAATTTTAAGTGATGTTGCCAATGCATTCATCAAGCGGGAGATTGTGAGATCTATGTGTGCTGAATACATTGGCTTTGACGATAAAAGTTTTGAATACTACCAAAACACCTTTTTAACAAGGTCCGACTCTAGGTCCGAGCTCCTGCATGGTCTGACGATAGGTCCGACTTGTTTTGGGTAGCTCCGGCAAGGTCCAACGTAAGATCCGACTTGCTTTGTCTAGGTCTGACTTATTTTGGCTAGGTCCGACTTGTTTTTGCTAGCTCCGGTGCTAGGTCCGACTAGCTTTGGTAAGTTCCGTGCTAGGTCCGACTAAGCTTTAGTAAGCTCCGGCGCTGGGTCCGACTAGCTTTGGTAAGCTCCGGTTCAAGGTCCGGTTAGCTTTGGTAAGTTTCGGAGCTTGATTGCAATGGTTCTGCTTTTAACTTGCAATGTTTCGAACTTGCTTTACTCTTATGGAAAGTTTGCTTAGTATTATTTTACTAAGTTTTTGGTGTGTTTTGGTGAGTATGGCTGATATCATTTTGCTATGGTTTACAACATGCTTATGTGAGGTGCTCACGTAAGATGTTGTAGTTTCGGAACTAACGAGAGTCAAGTCGAGGACTTGTGCTCGGAAGTATTGGTTGTTAATTTATGTGCAGGTGTTTCTTGAGTTCAAGACATGGCTGGTGACGGGATCCATTGAACTAGTCTTAGGGACAAGATGAGGTTCAACAACCAAGTTCGGGAGGAATTGTGGTTGAGTTGATTGGGAGGTTGCACAGTATGTTTGAATCAAGAACAATGCATATGAAGGTATCTTGGACATCGTTGGAAGATGTTTGCACGTGTGCAAGTAGTGCATGGACGTGGTTGCATGGTTCCAAGGCGTGATGAAGAGATGTGTACGTAAAGAATTGGTCGGAAAGGTCCAACCGACTAGGTTATGGACTCATGCTGCGGCTGAGTCGTGTTTGACTCAAATATGGAAAGTTTTGAGTTGGTTATGATAGGATTTCATGTGGGTCACGAATTTGAGTTGTTTTAGGAATGTTTGGGACGTTGCTAAGGTGTTTGGAAGTCTTAATATTGCTTCTATCTGCGTGTAGAAGAGTCTTGAGCAGTATTGAAAAGTTACTGTTTGAATCCAAGTAGAAGTAGGAGTCCTAGTTTGAATTGGGTTGACCTTAGGGCTGGTTATATAAGCAAGGGAGGCAAGAGCTCGTGGTGCACGACTTTGGGGTTGTTCCTCTTATGTTTTGATAAATAAAATTCGTATTCTAAAGGAACTTTTGTGCCTTGTTCGTCCAACTTCTTTCAGACAAGTTTTTCTCGTCGAGTTTCTGTTCAGCACTACCTTGCTTCAGTGGTTTTATCATAACTCGAGTTTTACAGATCCAATTGATGTGATTATTTTTGGGTTGTCTTCACAACTTGATATCTATCATCTGGAAAATTTCATAGTCATTGAATTTGTGGTTTCTGATCTACACGAGTTTCTTTGCAGTATTCCAAAACTGTTCTTCTCGCGTAGGACAGATTGACCTTTGTTCGATCTTTCGATCCTAACTTGAGTTTCTCTCAATGGATTTTCATGATTCTTGTTGTGACGTCTTCTTTACTTGATTCTCTACAATCTATACTAATTTTGTCACAGTTGAACACGTTTAGATTAGTAGCACACACGGTTTCTTTAACAGATCGGTTTTCTGCTGAGCGGTGTTTTGTTGCTTCCGCTGAAAAGTTTTTATCTACCATTCACCCCCCCTATGGTAGCTTTACACGTGTACTTCGATCCTACATATATATGTATATATATATATATATATATATATATATATATATTCAGGCGGACCTTCGTACTCGAAACTTCATTTGGGCTCTCACGAGTGAAGAGATGAGAAAATTATTAACCGGCCTAGAGCCCTAATCGTGAGTCTGGGGGTACCACATGGGTGGCAGGCGAGGAGTTTTTGCGTCGTATGTAGAGTCCGAGGAGAGGAAAAGCATGCGTCTTTTTGCGTCCTGCTGTGGATATTGAAGAGGCGGGTTCATCCGACCATCATTATAGCAGGTGTTGCGTCCCGAGGTATAAGCGGGCTCGTATGACAGTCTTTATAGCTGGTGTCGCATCTCGAGGTCTCGGGAGAGGTGCTCCCCTTATGCGGCAGGGAGGCATTTGGGCCACACGTGTCCGTGGGCCCCTGCGCCTCTATTATTGCCGGCGGCGGTTATATAAACCGCCTCTAGAGAGCGAGTCTTCACCCCGTCGCCTCCTAACATACTATCTTTTTCTCGCCTCTGCCTTCCCTTCGCAGCGTTAATTTGAGGGAAAGGAAAAAACTCGAGTGCTAGTATGAGGACTTCCTCATTCTACCTGGCGCGGCTTTGGGCTACGGGTGTGCCCCCTCTAGGTGCGGTGGTCGACCGCTGACTTCTTGATCTTGATGATCCGTGGCGACGACGTTCGTTCCTGAGGTGTGTGCGCACGGTGCTTCACTTCATCGTCGTTGAAGTGTGTGAGGGGCCAGCGTCAAGGCTAACTCTGGATTCGTACGGGGTTGGAACTGCCGCTCCCCGTGAGTTGGCTGATCGTCGGCTGGCTGCGCTGGAGCGTTGTGGGGGCATGCGTATGCCGGGCCAATGTGGCCTTTGGCATGGGTCAAGGCGCCGCGGTAAGAAACCCGATTGGAGGCAAGCAGGGGAGCCGACCGGGGGCAAGTGAACTTACAAGAATGCTGACCAGGGGTCGGCAATCTTCAAGGTTCGTTCAATTGAGGATGTTGCCTGTAATCATCAATTTTCTTACAGGCATCATCCTCTTGTATGACTTTGTTTGGTCATCTCCCCTTTCCTTCTACCTTTTTCCCCTTATAATGTAAAAAACAGTTGCCATTTGTGGCTCTTCTAATGGGAAAAAAAGTAAAGAAATTTGTCCAATGTGAGTGACAACCTTGTATTGTGTTTTGGTTTATGGTTATGAAGGCTTCTGCAGCCCTCGTTCATGGGGTGTGAATGCTAGGTTTGAGGGAAGAAGAATGACTATGCTGCTTTCTCTTTCGTGCACCATCCGATTCGTAGCCTCGAGGACTTTTTGTAGTTCCTGGTAGTAAGTTGTGCAGCGCAAAGGAGACGCTAAGGATAAATGTTTGTCGATTCCCTAAGGGAGGCTGACCCCGAGTGTTATACAGCGCCCGAGCTGGTCGGGCGCCATGTGGCATTTTGTAAAGCGCGGGTTTGCCCGTGCTTTCATTAGCCCGAGGTCAGGAAAATTTGGTTTCCTTAACTTAGCAACGCGTCTGAACTTGAGCCCGGGCGGTTGGGCCTGTGTGGCACTTCCAGATATGCGGGCTCGCCCAGGCCTTTGTTATCCCGGGGTCAGGAAAACTTGGTTTCCTTAAGTTAGCAATGTACCTGGAATCGACATGAAACTTGCCAAAGCGGAGGACGTGGTCTTCCTCCTCGACATGAACCTTGCGGCTGCCGCCGCAGCCGGTGCAGGGAACGAACCGGACGTCGCCGCAGGAGTCGCAGACGAAGGTCGGGTCCTGTCCGGCGGCGCCGTCGAGAAGCCGCCGGAGCTGCCCGACCTTGTTGAGCTGCCGGACATCGTCCGCGCCGCCAACGAGGCGGCCCCCGACAAAAAGCTGCGGGAGCGCGAAGGACCGGCCGCGCGCGGCGAGCAACGCTTGGAGCTCCCGCCGGAACGCGGCGTCCATGGACACGTCCCGCTCGTCGATGGCCACGCGGAGCCCCCCACAGTACGGCGCGCGTAGCGGAGCAGTCCGCGAACGTTCGGCAGCAGAGTACAGGAGATGGCGGCGGGAGCGGAGGAGTAGCGGCGGCGGCGGCGCCATCGCCCGAAGACACAAGGGTAGGGATGGAAACGCGCGGTGGATTCTGTAGAACGTGATGGATGGGTCGTGTTACACAAAATTGGGTTTTATGTTGTTTCTGGGCTTTTTAAAAAATCGGCTTAGGAGATAATCTATTTTTAAGGAGACTGTTTGGATGGGATTTTTGCTTAATTTGACCAATAATCTGATTATAAGCGAAACCAAACAGGGTCTTAGTCAATTTATCTTTGTCTAGGTTTAGTAAATAAAGCTTTTGGCATAACTTAATGGGTAAACTGGCATGTAGCAACCTAGGAATAAGTGATGTCCATGATTTGAATTTGAATCGCATGCACATATGAAATCACTAAATCTCAAATTTCTAGGAAGGGCATTAGCTATGTTTGGGAAGGGTAATATCGAGATCTTATTTTGTCATGATCTAAAAGATAAAATTTGCTCTTATAAAAATTATGATGGTTAACAAATTTCAAGATGAAGGGACCCATAGGGTGTACATCCATCACTTGCATTGCTATGAGTATGAGCATTAGAAAATGTGCAAATTGATCTATTTATAAAACTCCACTTTTATATCAATGAATGGTACATTATTTATGGATGCACTCATACTCATATGAAATTGGGCCCAATAGATCTTTGTTGTTTCTCCTCCCTAGATGTACAAATGAAATTGGGTTACTTAACTTAGAAATTCATCTGTACAAGTACCAGGAGCTAACCATTCCTCTCCATCTAAAAGTGGAAGCTTGTTGGAGTAATATTTCTACGCAGGCATACAAGAAGTCGATCGTCGAATGAAGCCTCGGAGGTTCTATGTCGACATCTCTTGGCCAAAGAGTAAACAAGTATGGTTGAAATCTATCAGAAAATAAGCCCTAGGGTCAATTATAGCTATATGAGGCCGGAGGTTTGTCATGGAAACCATCCACAAGCGACGAATGGGTTGTTATGAATAAGTGGGGTCAATATGCTCCCAACTATTCTAGCACCCATTCAAGCTCAAGGGAGTTTCCATCATCATTGGGTGCACGCTTTCTCTTTGTGTCTCAAGGTTATCATGCCCTTAGCCAAGAAATTACGGATCAAACCCAACAGGAGACCATGATATGCGGACGAGAGGCATCAACAAACATGCCATTCGACCACATTCATGGTACCCATGGAAGGAAACAGGACGTCAACACTCAACCTTCCATCATCGAATCCATGCTGCAACAAGGATAGGCCGACCTCATGACCTACTTCCGCTGTTGGGGAATCAACCCCAATCACGGACCTTGACCAAGAACAAGCTTGGGGGAGGACCCTCACATGAGGTAACTTGTATCACATCTCACCTTGCATATCATTTCCCTCTTCCACAGCATTTGCATTTAAAAACACTTAGAATAGGATTTGAATTGAATAAAAGATGCGCAGTAAGAATGTTATGCCTTTGTATGAGTTGAAATGATGAATAGTCGCTCTGTTTTATTTCTTTTTTAGTCCCTAGTATACAACTTAGTATTCTCCAACTATTGAGTTTATTGGTTTTGAGTAACTTTTCCTTTAACTTAGAATTTGTGGGTAGCATAAGTTTGCATCTAATTCTAGGTTGTTGTCAGATATGATATAGCAATTGAGCTGCTAAAATCCTAATCAAAGTGAAACTTAATATCCAGAGAAATACAAATTGGTTCAAATTTAAAAGTTTCCTCACTTGATTAGAATTTCCTACCAAAGCCATATGATATTATCACTAGATAAAACCTTATGCATATGCTATTTGCTTTCACATTAAGCTTACTCAAACTAGTATAGACCTATGTTAGATTATTTTCATACTCCTATGATCAAGATATCACGTGCACATGCTAAACTTCTACACTAGAAGTTAGCAATTTATTCATCATAGCACTTCACCATAAAAAAAAGATACTCCATATTTTTCATGTGAAACACTCTCTTAGAAGTAATTAAAAAAGGAGTAGAAGGCACGACTACAAAAAAAGGGAAAAAGAAAAGAAAATGCATGATCACAATACATGAGCATTATTAAAAAAAGAAGAAAAAAGAAAATAAGTGGCCACGTTTCATCTTTACAATAAAGAGAGTTCACAAAAAGGAGTTATTTTCCACCTCCACATATCATCCATCACACATGCACATCTTGATCTATAGTATTATTTATTTTCTCCTAAGACTTACTCTTTTAACTTAGCAAAATATGTGATGCAAATATGCATACTATTGTTCCCTACCAAGATCCAAAAAGGCCATACTTAGGGGTAGGCTCAAAAGAGGCATTGCCTTGATGAAAAAAGTTCCACATGCAAATAAGACTGATTGAGAGTTAACATTTGAGGGACATGTAAATTGGAAACCATTTGAAACTCTCTAGAATTTTAGAGGAACTTAGTTTTTAGGTGATGCATGCTTGATTTGCTGTTCTATCTTTTAACAACCCAAGAAGACGAGAAGGAATACGCCCCATATTAACTATGGTAAAGGGTGAGTACAATTGCCAATTTATTTGATACAAGGTAAAGGGTGGTTCTAGTCAACAAACAAAGTCTTGATCTTTTCTTCGGGACGAGCAAAGGTTAAACTTGGGGGAGTTTGTTTTCGGTTAAGTATCGATTTCAACCGTTAATATAACTAAATTATGTTAAGGAGTGAACATTTCTTGAATGCATTATCTTTAGAAATAACGTAGTTCCACTTGTACTTGGAAAGAATTGTTCGTGCAAGGAATATATGCAGAATTGAGGAAGATTTAGTGGATCAATCCTAATTTATTCACTTCCAGCCAATGAGAGGACGACATGTGGCGGTCCATGATCCAATGACCCACTTATAGGAGTATCCGAGAGAATCCAATGGTGAATCACCCGGTAAACACCTGAGGGCCGACCTGGAAGCCACCTGGAGGAAAACCAAGGCAAAGGGTTCCTAGTCAGGGTTGGTCGAACCCCTTGGCCAACCTGGTAACTCCCAAAAAAACGGTCATCTTCCACATGTCGACTCCCTATGGCTCCTTGAAGGCGGTTATGACTGGTTCGTAGGAATATTCCGGCAGAAACTAACCTCAACTCATGTATAAATAGGACCCCATACCCCTCACTTCACAACACACCACTTGGGCAATCACTCTCTTATATACACACTATATCCAAGTCCTTTGTGGAGTTTAGGCTGTAGCAAGGAGTCTCTAGTTCCCAAGTCCACTTTGGGAAAGGTATGCCCCATGTATCTTTTCTCTAATTAGTGACTTTATTCTTGTTTCTAATATTAGTATTCTCTTATTCATATGTTTGGGTGAAGAGTTTTTTGTTTGATTGTGGAATCCATGCATGTGGTAGGTTTAGTTATTATTATGATAGTATAGTAACCTTGTTATTATATCATCATAAACATCATAGGTCTCCATTATAGTCTAGTTAGGTATAATATGAATATGTTAGTATGAATAACATAGTGCTGTACTAACATTGGTTCAATGATTTTTAGATTAGTCGCAAACCGGTACAGATGATAAATATCAGAACCCATTGTTGTTTCGAACAGGTTCAGATATGACTTGCTATATTTAATTTTGCCAACTTACAATGTTTGTCTAACACGGACTTCAAAATTTAGAGAGTCCATCTCCAGCAGACACACTTACCCAATGCGGGCTTTGGAATTCAGATAGTCTCCCACATTCCCATGAGAACTCAGTCGTTTGTCTCCCACATCCGTCTTCTCATTCATCCTCCATGTTCATCTCTACATTCATCAACGACATCACCTAGCCGTCATGGGATCGTCTGGCGACTATGGCGCACATGCCATCTCAAGGCATCTCAAGGTCCTGATGCCACATTATTCTAGAAATCTGGTAAATATTTCTACCAAACACAAATGACACTTGGACGGTGACAATACGGCCGGGGAAAGACATAATTAGATATATCTAGACTTCTGCGACACTTCTACATAATCTATCTGCACTTTCGCCCAATCAATGCTGTCGGCAGATCTTGTAGGCCGCAATTCATCAAGGTGCTTGTGTCAGGCTTGACAGAAAAGACGGTTTGCAAACAATGTCTCTCTATTATTTTTATATGTCGAAATGTACTGTCAACATGTTTCCATCAGAGAATTATCATTTCATTGTAGAGCAGGTCCCCTCCCGAATTTGTGTGAAACCACATTGCTAACATAGGTACCAACAGTCGATTGGTTGTCCCTCGCAACCTTTGCGGCAAAAACTGGCATGTGGAGGCCCAGAAGGGATGGTCGGGTAATGTGTTGTTCTGAGGTGGCTGTTCTCGGTTTCTGGTGTCCCATGTTATAATTAAGGTGAAGTTCTGCTGCTGAGTTACGAAGGAAACATGATGTTCACAGTCAAGGTGTTTAGGCTCGACGGATGCCAGAAGAGTTTCATATCCACAATGACGCCAGGTTAATATCAGATGTTTATGCCTTCTAATTATCTCATGTCGCAATAAATTGAATTATGTGCATCTATCTTCATTTATTAATAACTTTGTATTGCAATAATTTACATACACGAAGAAAGGAGAGGATGCAACTGTGTGTTCCACTAGGAAATGTAAGAGCAGGAACAAGGGGCTAAGTATTACAGAAACGAAGAGACCAACAAGCTCCTTAACTTCATCCAATAGGAGAGCAGCAGCATCAACTAGTAGAATTTTTTGTGTTGGGCCACCATCATGGATCAAGAGGGAGATCAAAGCCTACACACTCAAGGATCAGCTCGTAAGAACAGACAAACTTTCCAACTTATCATTCAGGGAATAACATGATAAATTCATTTACTCAACAATATGACATATATTTAAAATTATATTTTTCCATGGTAGCCTTAGAGCTTGTATTAGAATAGTAGATCTGTCACTTACACATACACATAACAGATCTATCATATTTTGGATAAATTGAGACAAACAAAAAGTATTATGTAATTTGCTAGTAATAAAAAATTATTGAGGATGTTGACGGGAAACAGAGCTACCAGATTGTAGCAGGTGCGTGACTACGTTTATAAGTACAAATCCTGAACCTCAATCTTGGGAAGGGATGGACGTCGTTCTGCCAGGACATGGGCTCAAGTAAGGTGAGATGCACTATCAACATCATCGAGCCGACGCTGTGACATGTAGACATCGTGCGCCACTCCTAGCTGTTCTAAAATACATGATAGTTTAACATTTGAGACATTGCATTCAGTTTTACGGTATTGAGTCTATTATAAGGACTGTTGATGTTGATATGTTTCATGAATGTTGATTATATGTTTTGAGTTCTGTGAATGGTGTTTATATGTTTTGAGTTATGTGTGATGTATATGAGTTATTGGTATAGGTGGCCAACAAGCTGAGCCGGCATAGCACCAGCACGGTCGGGCTCGGGCCTGAGAAACCCCACCCCGGCGCGACATGATTATTAATCGGGTGGGGCCGTGCCGGCACGACGGCCCAGGGACTAAGCCCAAGCACGGCACGGTGCCCTCTTACACGGGCTGTGTTGGGCTTGTCCCAACTTGGGCCAAACGTGCCGAGCCGGCCGGAGCCCGTCAATCTAAAAAATGGCACAAAGTAAAGACATTGGAACATATTTGAATATAAGTTACACAAAACAGAGATTTGAATATCACCATGCTTTATAAAGAGCTACTTTTACAATTTACAAATTAGGTTGCCTCATTAAAAATCCTAAACAAAAAAAGAGTACAACCTATAACTCTTTTAGTGATCTTATCAACATTCTACAAGTCTAACTCAGTATTACAACAAGTTGGTAGCATGCGAAGGTCTTCATTGATGGAGCCCGAGCCTCCCTCCATAGGAGTCGACGAAGAGCCCTGCATGTAAGGGTCGTCCGCCATTGAGCCTTCAACCGCTCCAAAAGGTCCATCGACGGATCGGGTGAGGGGACAACGGATCCGCGCGAGCCTTCGACCTCTATGGGAGGCCCGTCGATAAATCGAACGAAGGGAGACCGGATCCGTCGTGAGCCTTCGACCTCTCCTAGAAGCATATCGACAGATCCGACGAGGGAACGCCGGAGGGCCTTCGACCTCTCCGACGACGGGAATGGGAGGCCCTCGCCTTTATCTATTACTTGATACTTGATCTGTTACTTGATCCGGCGAGGGAAGGCCAGGAGGTGGAGGCGCCGAGGCAAAGAGGAGAGGAGAGGTCGCGTCGGGCCCAGCCGACAACGATGGGAGGCGAAGTCGCCAAGGAGGGGAGTAGCCGAGGAGAGGACAGAGGAGGTCACGGCGACGTCGACGGGAGGCGGAGACACCACCGCCGGCGAGGAGAGGAAGGGTCGCGGCCTTGGGGAGTGGAGAGTGGAGAAGTCGCGGGCGAGGACCAAGGAGCGAAGGCGACGAGGCGAGGCGGTTAGTGTTCTGAGGGAGTGGAAGCACCTACGCTAGAGAGGCATCAGGGACGCGGCATCGGTGGCGTCGGCTTTTATAGCCAGACGGGCGATGTCGTGCTGGGCTGGCCACCACCGGGCCAACCAGGCTACTAATTGGGTCAGCTGGGCCAACAGTGAACCGTGCCGTGCTGGACTGGCCTGTAGTGCTGGCGTCCGAGCCCAGGCACGGCCTGATACAGGCCACAGGCTGGCACGGCTATTCCAACTGGATTCAAGATTGACTGATTTATTTTTGCAACTGCGCCCTTTCCGCGAGCCAAATTTCGGGCAGCTCGAGCTTAGTTGAGAGCCCTAGAAAGGGGTGAAAATGGTAAGAATCATTGAGAACCAAATGTGATCCTTCTTCATCAGCTGCTCCGCTTCCGCTCCCTTCACCACCCAGACAAGCAAAGCATACCAACTACTGAGCCGAACCCATAAAACCCAGGAAGGAATCGTAGCCAAGGGTCGGGTCATGGCGGGTCAGGAGACCGCCGAGCCAGCATGGCCGCCGTGGACCTCCCTCCTGCTCCGAGCCATGAGCCGCCGGCGGACATGGGTGGCGCTCTTCCTTGCCGTCTACGCCGCGCTGCTATCCTCATCCTGGAGCCTGCTCGCCTCCGTCCGTGCCTGGTACTACTCTGCCTCAACGGCCGCAACCGCGGCGCCCGCCTGGCCCGCGGCGCTGTACGCGTCCGTGATGTACGGCGCCGTGTTCGGCCTGCTGTCGATGAGCGCCGCGCTCGCCGTGGCGGCGCCGGCCATGCTTGTGACGTGGATCACCGTGCTGGTTCTGCTGGCGTTTGCCGGGAAGCCCCGGAGGTCGCTCGTCGCTGAGGGGCGACGCGCCACGCGAGACATCGCCGGGCTCGCGCTCCGCGTGCTGCTGCGCGAGGGCAACGCCGTCGCCGCCGTCTGCGCCGCCGCTAGCTTTGCCGCACTCCTCCTCGGTCGCCGCGACGAGGACGCCGTCGATTCCTAGTTAGCATTAGGTGCCACTTACCTCTTGTGCAGTAAAATTTTCCGGTTCGGTCCCATCCAGATGCAGCCGATTGTAAACCAAGATCTGGGGGTCTCTCGTTTTTTGTGTGTTTTCCCCTTTGTTTCAGCCTGGTGAACTCCAGATTAGAAATCGCATCTGTGCTTGGCGTGTGCTAACTTGTTACTAAGTGGAAAAACTACGGCCCGAAATTGTTTTAGTTACTTACCTTATTGCGCAGTGATGATCCTTTGCTTTGCGCGCATCTGTTCTCGGCGTGTGCTGACTTGTAGTGTCTGGGATAGAAGCCACTGGGCGCCCAAAAGCAGGTCCGGGTAACGGTGGATCATATTACATGCCGCAGGTTGAAGGCTAAATAGCTGCCGTGCACTCCGCAGCATGCCGATTTCTTGTTAAATGTGTTTAGCTATACTGAAAGTCTCTCAAAAAAAAAGAAAGTCTTGATTACTAATGGTTGTGCCGAAATCCTGAATCCACCTGTATGACAAGCACAAAATAACCTCTTGACAAAACTTATACTCTCTCCGTTTCGAAATGTTTGACGCTAGCTATTTTAAAATTGAACTAACCAGCGTTAAATAATTCGAAACAAAGGGACTATTGTATAAAAGAACATGACCACGTTAATGTCCGCTTTATTATTAATACCATGAATTTGGGAGAATACAAAGAATACTAGCATAGTGCTTGCACACTAATGACATGTCAGTCAGAAATATTTAAAGAAGTTTGAACTTATTTTTGATACACACTGCCTTAACAGGATTTGAGAATTCATTTATATACAATAATTTAGAGTAACTTTTGGGGTGCTAATTAATATGCACTTTATATTTAGAAAGAAAGGTAATAATATATAATCATACAAATAGAACAACTTTTTTAGAATTGTGTCTTATGTCATTGCACTTAAAACTGCAACTGAAACAAAGAACACGTTAAAAAAAAAAGAAAGGGCAGCCCGGTGCATGTAGCTCCCGCTTGCGCAGGGTCCGGGGAAGGGTCCGACCCACTTGGGTCTTTTGTACGCAGCCTTTCCCTACATTTCTGCAAGAGGCTGTTTCCAGGACTTGAACCCGTGACCTCATGGTCACAAGGCGACAGCTTTACCGCTGCGCCAAGGCCCCCCTTCTAAAAGGGCATACCCAGTGCTGAAAGCTCCCACACGTTGTGGGGTCTGGGGAAGGGAATTTCTAGGCAGCCTTCCCCTTGCTTATTTTGCAAGGAGGCTGATTCGAACCCAGGACCTCCAGGACACAAGTGGAGAGACTCTACCACTGCGCCAGGCCTGCATGAGGAATTAATGCTTAAAATTACTGCATATCCTGCAAAGTTTACTACTTCTCAAGTTGATCCAGATGAACATATCAGCATTTGCTTCGGAGGTCCAGGTAGGGGTGATAACGGGCCTAAAAAATGAACCGATAATAAAGAGGGCAGCGTCGAATTAGAGCCGGACCAAATTTATATTATTTTTGAACTAAATTCTAATAAGGGCTGAAATATATGAAGCGGCCCGTGTGCCGAGGCCCATTACCAGGCCTAGATTCAGGTAATATTGTATTACTCGGTACTAAGTTTAAAAGACAGCAGCACAAGTCCATCGCGATGTCATCCCGAGTTTGTTCAAATGAGCTTCATCATTTGCCCACTAGGGTTCAGATGACTCACACAGAGTGACACGACCCCACGGTCTTGTCGAGCCAGGATCACGCTGAGGGGTGCTGCGTTGCACAGCACCGGTGTAAGGATCGAAACGCCCAAGAGGGGGGGTGAATTGGGCTTTTTAAATTTTAGAGCAATTTAGAACTTTAATGGTTGAAGCCCAATTCCCTATGCAAACTAACTACGCAAGCAAGAGAGCTAAGTGCGGAATAGTAAAAGCGTAATAGTAAGGGGTGAGGAGAGAAATGCAAACTCCCGCGGAGACTCGGAGACACGGCGATTTTTCCCGTGGTTCGGTAAGATCACAAAAATCTTCCTACGTCCACGTTGTGGCACCCACCGAAGGGTATAGCCACTCCCAAGTCACCAAGACGAGGGAATCCACTATCTTTCTCCGTTTGCCTTCTCCGGCAAGGTGGAGCTCAAGCCTTGTACAATAGTGATCCTCCGGGCTTCCACAAATGCCTTGGTAAGCTCCGGGACGATCTCTTCTTCCTCCAACATTTACAAGGTGAGAGAAGTCACCAAGACACTCTCTCTCACTAGCCTAGAGATTCCAATCACCAAGAATGGACGCACACAAGCTTCTCTCTAGCTAGACATAACCTATAATTGGAGTTCAAGAGGTTTTGAAGTGTGGAAGTGGTAGCTCTTGGTCTTGAATGCTTGAGAATGTGTAGAGAGGCTCTAGTGATCAAGACTTGTCGAAATGGCCGGTTGGAGGGGTATTTATAGCCAGCCCACACGAGATAGCCGTTGGAAAAGTGGGCAGACTTTGTCAGTTAACATCGGATCCTCCGATGCACCCCTTTATATGATCATCGGTCGAATTCCAAATTAGCTGATGTCACGTGTCAGATGTGACCGTTGGATATAACCGTTGGATCTTTTAATCGACCGATGTTACTTCAATTTATCATCGGATGATCCGGTGAGTTGATCTTCAGAATTGGGTCAGAAATATTGTTTCTGTTGAATTTGACCGATGTACACTCACTTCCTCATCGGATGATCCGGTGTGTATATCTTCAGAGTAACTCAGATATCATCCTTCGGGTGAACTCAACCGATGTGCCACTTCCTTCACATCGGATGATCCGATGAGTACTGGGATCTGAGGTCTTCTTCTTCTGCCAACTCAAACTCGACCGATGTAGTCATTTTACAAGACATCGGATGATCCGGTGAGTGCAACTTGTTTGCTTCGAGTTGTTTTGAGTTGATCTTTTGGAATCTTCTTGAGTGACCTCTTTGACACTTGTTTGAAATGATATTATGATGAAGTGTAAGTTTCTTGTGTTGCCAATTTTGATGGAATAAAGTTGTTGTATGAGTTCTTTATTTAGTCTTCATGAGTATCGAATAACCCCTTAGAATAGATCGTTGAGGGGTCTCCATTTGTATCCAATGAGCAGTAGACGGTGTGAATAGATAGTTTATTAACGTTTGATGTGATATACGTGAAACCTTGCATCCACAAACTCATTAGTGATAACGAACGGTTGTCATTAATCACCGAAACCATACCTCACGGGGGCCTAGATGCTTTCAATCTCCCCCTTTTTGGTGATTGATGACAACACAACGAGTAGAGCATAGAGTTAATGGAATTAAAAACGCAATGCTCAAAAAAAAATATAACAAGTACAAAATGCAACACAAGTGGCTTGAAGGCTCAAATAATAAACAATAAAGCGTAAGAGCACAAAGTAGCACCCAAAGTACAATAATAGCAAATAATAACAGACATTCTCAAAGATAACAATGAGTAGCAAAGGGATAGACACTCCCCCTAAAACCAAGAAACTCTCCCTATAACTGAGCTAACCTCCCCCTGACTCTAACTCTTCTCCCCCTTTGGCATCAAGACACCAAAAAGGGAAGTCGAGTCCCTACGACTCAGGCGCGCTCCTGGCGATGGTGAAGCGGTCGGCGTCGACGGTGCTGTCGTCGGAGCTGCTGGAGGTAGAGGTCGCTGGTGCTGGAGCTGGAGCGGGAGCTGCTGTGGGGGCTGGAGCTGCTGGGGGATCCGCTGAGGCTGCAGGCGCCGGTGGAGGTACTGCCGGAAGAGGTGAGGACTGGAACGGCGTCGGCGGCAGTACTGGAGCTGGCGCTAGTGACAGTGCACCTGGAACCTGACCGAGTCCTGAGTGCTGAGGTGGAAGAGCGACTCCTGTCTGCTGATAGAGGTTGGTGACCAACCCCAGGATGCCCAACAGCATCTGCTGAGTCTGCTGCTGCTGGTCCAGAGTGCGTCGCGTCATCTGATCGACAAGGTTGGTGAACCTGTCGGTGTCCTCTCGCCTCTGACGGGCGATCTCCAGCTGCATCTCCTGCTGCTGCCTCTGAAGCTCCTCCTGTCGAGCTGCCTGCTGCTCCTGCTGCTGAGCCATCCGCTGAAGTAAAGCAGTGAGCTCTGACGGCTGAGTCACCTGAGCCTCTGACACTGGAGGAGGTGAAGGTGGTGGAGCAGCTGAGCCTCCTGCCTCTGCGTCGTGCTGCCTCGGTGAGGAAGGAGCAGGAGGGAAGTACTCCTCGACACTGTCGCTGGTGTCGCTGTCCGACCACACGTGCTGTAGGTCTCCTCCCTGAGCCTCTGCCTGTGCCAGCTCGGCGTCCTCCTGAGTCAGCTCTGCCCAGTCCTCCTCGGACAGTCTGGCTCGAACCTCACGCTCGACGGGACGACCAAGGCGGCGGTCTCCCGGAGTGGGGACTCGGTAGTAGCTGAACCGGGTCACGTGCATCTCCGTCAGCTGAGAGACTCCTGGAGTGTCCTCTGGAACCAGCTGGTGAAGAAGGTGACAGATCCAGTGACCAAAGACCAGCTGTCGTAGCATCCCAACTCCATCGGTGATCACGTCCTCCATCTCGCAGATCAGAATATCTATAATGTCGAACTCCATCCCGTTCATCACATAGAACAGGATGGTCTGCTGAAGGCTCGTGAATCCCTCCAAGTAGCCGGACCTCGGCAGCAGGGTACGTCTGAGGACGTGGTGAACTGTCCGGGCTGCCGGGGTGAGAAGAGCTGGCACCCTCGGCTGGTCAGGAGTGAACGTCTGAGTGAACAGACCTCTGATCTCCTCGAAAGGCGGTGCCACTCCTCCAGTCAGTGGCCTCCTCGGCGGGTCTGCGTCTCCGTAGACTATCTGGTGCAGACACGTAGTAGAAAGCTCCACACCGAGCAGTCTGCCCAACAAGTCTCGAGACACGTCGTGGATCCGCCCCATGAACATGAAGTGGATCGAGCGACGGCCCTCAGAGACATAGAGTGTCGCGTAGAACACCCTGACCCACTCCTCGACGTAGGCACTCCTCTGGTGTGAGAGCAAATCCACAAGTCCTCTGTATCTCTCAAAGAGGGGCCTGATCCCGTGTCCTGCTGCCACTGCAAGCTGATCCCAGTCAATGCTGTTGTGCTGGAATAGCTTGTGACCCCGACGCCTGTAAGTCTCGTACAAGGACGCCTGTGTCAGGGTCCAAAAACGGGAGTCAACTCGAGAATCTCTAGGCCGCGGGAACCACTCCTCAAGGATCACTGACCATCTGAGCTTCTTCAGTTGCCTAGCCTTTGTCTTCCTGTAGTCGGTGAGTCTGACATCCTCGGCAACACGCACAGCTGTGTCCATCAGGTGGATGGCCCTTTCGGCCTCTCTGTCCTCGGCGCGGTCAGCCGCAGAGGGACGCCGACTAGCCGTAGGGGTCTGTCCACCCCCACGAGTCCTCGGGGTGCACCGGCGGATGAGTGGCGCCACCTCGGTCTCCTCCTCATCGGAGCCCTCGGGAGGCACCGGCTGGATCGGAGGTTGCTCCTGCCTCTGCCGGGACTCGCGGATCCGTAAGGAACCGCGATGGCCGCGCTCACGCTCCTCGGCGGCGCGAGCGGCCATCTCCGCACGACGAGTGTCCTTGGACATTTTGCGCTTCTTCGCGGCGGGCTCCTCAATAGCCTTGCCCTTTCCTTTGCGATCGCGACCCATCTTGATGCAATAGAGAGCTAGGGTTAGCGACGGTGAAGGTGCACGACGAAAACAACGAAAGGCGTCGCGCGGCACGGAGCAAACCTTATCGACGAATCAGTGAACCTCGGCGAAACCTTAGCGGAGAGGGTGATGCGTGCCGGCGGCGAGTGGAGGAGAGACGGCGCTCGCGGAAGGCGGCGTGCGCGGGAGAGGCGGTTGTGCGTGGAGGCGGCACCTGGGAGGCTGCGGCGGCCGAAGGGCGGTGGCGGCGGCAGGGAGGCGGCGGCGGCCGAAGGGCGGCGCCTGGGATAGGGAGGCGGCGGCGGCAGGGAGGCGGCGGCGGCCGAGAGGCGGCGGCGGCGTCTGGGAGGCGGCGGCGGCTGCGCTCGGGAGGCGGCGGCCGAGGGACGGCGACGGCTGCGCCTGGAGGCGGCGGTGGCGCCTGGAGACGGCGGCGGCGGCCGGGGGGCGTGAGGACGGTGGCGAGGGCGCGGGCGGCGACGGAGATCGGAAAAGAGAAGGAAGAAAAACAGGAAGGCGGCCGAGCCGTTTTTAAACTGTTCGGGCAAACCCTAGCCGCGCATAACACACCGGATGGACCGATGATCATCGGAGGATGCATCGGTCGAGTTCAACAGAGAGTTGTTCCAATAACTCTCTTGGAACACCGGATGGACCGACGTTGAGGTGGCGATCATCGGTCGATTTCTGCAGGGCACCAGGAGAACTAAACACCGGATGCTCCGATGTCTTCTGAAATGAACTCATCGGTTGATATGTGACATCTGACTTGAACTGAAGCACCGATTGATCCGATGATCTGCTGGCCCTGGCATCGGATAATCCGATGACTGCAGAAAATCTTAGACTGCCCATATATGTCCTTGGACTTAAGCACACAAAGATAAGGATTGGTCTTAGGACTTTTTGGGCAACTCCTAACCTCTAATATAAGGCCTTAAATATAGTGCCACATATTGGCTAAGCCCTTAAGCAAAGAAAACACACAGGGTTAGGAGTGAAACCATGAAAATGTAAGGCCCATGCTTTGTGAGCTAGAGTGTAGAGAACTTCTATCTCTTTAAAGCATGTACCCTTAGAATTTTGCTCTATCCACATCATATGAGTTGAGCTATTGCATTTTGAACAAGTCTCCTTCTCATGATGTGGTTTCCCTTTGTGACAATCTACCGTATGCAATACCAACCAAAATAATGCAAGATATTGAATGAGTGCAAGTCTATATGGCAGGAATCATGCAAGGCGTAATGTAAATCTGTCTTGCCAAGTTTAAACCTGCCAAAGGCTTCCTCAGGAAAAGCTATTTCTAGCTTGCCCCTATCCTTTGGGAGTTAGACAAGACCTATTTGATATGCAACCTTACATGAACATGGTAACTTACATGACGTTAGATGCATCTAGCACATTTAATTCACTTCTCAGTCTAGAAAAAGTTTTCTCATCAAGTGGTTTAGTGAAGATATCCACCAATTGTTCTTCGGACCTTACACCTTGCAAAGAGATGTCTCCTTTAGCCTCATGGTCCCGCAAGAAGTGATGGCGAATATCAATGTGCTTAGTGCGGGAGTGTTGAACGGGGTTTCTAGCTATCTTAACCGCACTTTCATTGTCACAAAGGAGAGGCACACAATCAAACTTAATTCCAAAGTCCAAAAGGGTTTGCTTCATATATAGAATTTGGGCACAACATGCACCGGCCGCTATATACTCTGCCTCCGCGGTGGACAAAGCCACGGAGTTTTGCTTTTTGCTCGACCAAGATACTAGGGAACGCCCAAGTAAGTGGCACCCACCGGATGTACTCTTGCGATCCACACGGCATCCGGCAAAGTCCGAATCCGAGTAACCCAAGAGATGAAAACTAGCGTTCTTGGGGTACCACAAACCTACACTTGGGGTATGCTTGAGATACCTAAGTATCCTAAAGACCGCCTTACGATGCGATTCTTTAGGTGCTGCTTGAAAGCGAGCACACAAGCACACACTAAACATGATATCGGGCCTAGATGCGGTAAGATATAATAATGAACCAATCATGGAACGGTAATGAGATTGATCAATAGGTTTACCGTCCATGTCCGCGTCGAGATGACAATTTGTTGCCATTGGAGTGCTTCTTGAGCTGCAATCTTCCATTTCAAACTTCTTCAAGAGGTCTTTGGTGTACTTTTCTTGGTAGATGAAAGTCCCCTCTTGAAGTTGCTTGACTTGAAATCCTAGGAAGAAATTGAGTTCTCCAATCATTGACATCTCGAACTCCCTAGACATCATGGTGCCAAACTCAAGACTAAGAGATTTGTTAGTTGAGCCAAAAATAATGTCATCAACGTAAATTTGACAAAGAAATAAATCCCCGTTGATGTCCTTGGTGAAAAGTGTAGTATCCACCCTCCCGATCTTGAATCCTTGCATGACTAGGAAATCCCTAAGACGTTCATACCATGCCCTAGGAGCTTGCTTGAGCCCGTAGAGTGCCTTGTGTAACCTATACACATGGTCAGGATTCCTCGGATCTTCAAACCCGGGAGGTTGCTCAACGAAAACAAGCTCGTTAATGTAACCATTGAGGAAGGCACTTTTCACATCCATTTGATAAAGCATAATATTGTGATGTGAAGCAAAAGCTAGGAGTATACGAATAGCTTCTAACCGTGCGACCGGGGCAAAGGTCTCTCCAAAATCTAGTCCTTCTACTTGTGAAAAACCCTTGGCCACAAGCCTTGCCTTGTTGCGGACCACCACGCCATTCTCGTCTTGCTTGTTGCGGTACACCCACTTTGTTCCGATGACGTTCTTGTTCTTGGGTCGCTCCTCCAATACCCAAACTTCATTTCGGGTGAAGTTGTTGAGTTCTTCTTGCATAGCCATCACCCAATTTGGATCTTGGAGTGCTTCCTCAATATTTGCGGGTTCTACACACGAAACAAAAGAGTAGTGCTCACAAAATGAAGCAACATGGCGAGAACGAGTACTTACTCCCCTTGACGGACTTCCGATGATTTGATCCATCGGATGTGCCTTGGAGACGCGCCCATGCCTTATAAGAGGTTGTGAGGCACTTGGTGGTGGTGAGGCATCTTGCACGTCTTGTGGTTGGACTTGACCTTGGACTTCTTCTTCTTCTTGGTGTTGTGTGGCATGTGAATCTTGCATTGGCAATGAATCATTTTTCTCTTCTTCTTCATCAATTTGAGGCGCCACGGAGGTGTTGATGTTGGAACTTGAGGCTCCCCCTTGATCATGGCTCTCCTCAACTTCGGGCTTGATGTCTCCTATGGTCATGTTCTTCATAGCTTCTCGTAGAGGCTCATCATCTATATCATCATGACCAAAACTCTCCTCTTGGGAGCCATTAGTCTCATCAAACTCAACATCACAACTTTCTTCAACTAACCCGGAGGTTTGGTTGAATACTCGATATGCTTTTGAGTTTGACGCATAACCAAGAAAGATACCAACATCACACCTTCTTTCAAACTTACCGAGCCTTTTCTTGCGGTAGATGTAGCACTTGCACCCGAAGACTCGGAAGTAGGAGATGTTGGGCTTTCTCCCAATGAGGAGCTCATATGGGGTCTTTTGAAGTAGTCGATGAAGGTAGACCCTATTTGCGGCATGGCACGCCGTGTTGATTGCTTCGGCCCAAAACTTCTCCGACGTGCCATAGTCATCAAGCATTGCTCTTGCAAGGGTGATGAGAGTCTTGTTCTTCCTTTCAACGACACCATTTTGTTGAGGGGTGTATGTGGCCGAAAACTCATGCTTCACGCCTTCACGATCACACCACTCCCCAATGTTGTAGTTCTTGAACTCGGTGCCGTTGTCACTCCGGACCTTGATGATTGGAAGTTGAAATTCCCTTTGAGCTCGTTTAGCGAAGGTCTTGAAGATTTCCGGAGTTTCACCCTTGTCGCCTAGGAATAATGTCCAAGCATAGCGAGAATAGTCATCAACAATAACAAGACAATAGAGGTTACCGCCAAGGCTTTGATACGTGGACGGTCCGAAGAGGTCCATGTGAAGTAGTTCAAGTGGCTTGGAGGTTGACACCATTGTCTTCAACGGATGGTGTGAGGCAACTTGCTTCCCGGCTTGACATGCACTACAAAGCTTGTTCTTCTCAAATGTGACATCCTTCACGCCGGTCACCATCCCAAGCTTGAATGACTTCTTGAGCTTGCTCATCCCAATGTGAGCAGTGCGTCGATGCCATAGCCATCCCAAACTGGTCTTGGTGAAGAGACAAGTGGTCAAGCTAGCATCCTTGTTGGAGAAGTCCACCAAGTAAAGATGTCCATGCCGAAAACCTTTGAATATTAGTTCTTTGCTTGACTCACTAGTCACCACAACACCATTCTTGTCAAATGTGCATGTTAGTCCAAGATCACATAATTGTGCAATAGAGAGTAAATTAAAGCTAAGAGACTTAACGTAAAGCACATTAGAGATGGACAAATCATGAGAAATAGCAATTTTACCCAAACCAATTACCCTCCCCTTTGAGTTATCACCAAAGGTGACTTGTTCATGATTGCCGGGGTTTTCTATGGAGGTGAACATACCATCATTGCCGGTCATATGTTGAGTGCACCCACTATCGAGTACCCAATGCTTTCCTCCGGCTTTGTAGTTCACCTACACACATGAAGTTAGTTTTTGAGTTTAGGAACCCAAGCCAACTTAGGTCCTTGTATATGTGATACAAGTGATTTTGGAACCCAAAGTTGCTTGGGGAGCTTCCCCTTCATGCCCTTGATGTCTTTGCCGATGAACCTTGCCTTCACCTTTCCACCTACTTTGCTCAATAGATAGTGATAATTATTGAAAGTAGATTTGTAGTTAGGAGGCAATTTGGGAGAAGGACGGTTGGGAAGAGGACACTCCCTCGTGTGATGTCCGGTGACCTCACAATGTTGGCAATAGGAACCAACTTCCTTGATGAAGCTTGTCCTAAGCTCCGGTGAGGGCACCTTTCCTTTGTTGGGCACCGGGAATGATCCAAGTCCCCTCTTGTGGAAGCCTTTAGCTTGTTGGTAGAGGATTTCCTTGTGCTTGTCCTCCCCCTTAGAAAGTCTTGCCACACTAGTGCGAAGACTTTCAATTTCGTCCATTAGCTCCTTCTCCCTAAGGCTTGCTTTCAAAGGCAAAGACTTATCCAAATCATTAGTGGCATGTGAATTAGATGATATTTTGCCATCAAGGGTTTCTTTCTTTGTGTTTTTCAATTTAAGTTCAATAGCTTCATAAGCACGGTTAAGCACTTCATGTTCTTGAACCAACTCATTGTGCTTTGCCAAGAGTGCTAAGTTAGCTAAGTCAAGCTCATGATACTTAAGCTTGATTGTAGCATTTTCATCCTCGATTTGTTTGACATTTGATTTGAGCGTGTCATGCTCTTTAAGTATGATTACATACTTGTCACGCAAATCGAGGTTAGCACTTTCAAGCTTAGCACGAGCTAGCTCAAGAGCCTTAACCTTAGCCTTTTCCCTTTTTATCATGGCATGATATTCACTAATCATGGATGCTAATTCATCGGGTGAAAGCTCCTCATCATCATCGCTAGAGTCTTTACATACCTTTGAGTTACCTTTCGCCATTAGGCACATAGGAGGTGGATGAAGAGGTGAGTCATTCTTGTTGACGATGGCGAGGCCCGCCAAGTTTTCTTCATCTTCACTATCTTCGTCGCTTGACTCTTCATCCGTGATCCATTCATTTGCTTCACACATGAAGACCTTTTGAGGCCCTCTTCTTTTCTTTGGAAAGAGCTTGGTTTTCTTGCCTTTGTCAAATTTCTTCTTTCCAAAGGAGCGCTTGGGCTTGACCTCCTCTTCATTATCACTTTCTTCTAGCTTGTGATGCTTGCCAATTTCCTTTCTTTTGTCCGGTCTTGGACAGTCATGTGATATGTGGCCTAGATCACCACAATTGTAGCACGTCTTGTTTTCATCTTTTCTTGGCAAGAAGGCTTTCTTTTTGGGATCAAAAGAGTATCCCTTCTTTGCAATCTTGGAGTTGAGGCGTGAGAATTTTCTCATCATCAAAGCAAGCTCATCATCATCATCTTCGCTTGTTTCTTGCTCTTCTTCACTTGAGCTAGGCTCAACCACTTTCTTCTTCTTGGGAGTTGTCTTCTTGGTTGACGCCTTGAGAGCAATGGTTTTTGATGATGACTCCTCCATCATTCCAAGTACGCTCATTTCATGAGCATGAATTTCTCCAATGAGCTCCGAAACTTCAATGTTGTCTAGTGACTCTTTTTGGAGCATTGAATTGATAATGTTGTACTTGGGCTTGGGTAGAAGCATGAGGATCTTGCGATTTATAAGTCCCTTGCCAAGAGAAGCAATATCAAGTGCGTTAATTTCCTCAATGAGCACATTTAAACGCGAAAACATTTGATTAACGTTTTCATGAGGAAACATCTTAAATTCATCATATTTTGATTTAAGCATGTGATATTTGAGTTCTTTGACACGAGATGAGCCCTCATGTATTTCAACTAGACATGCCCAAATTTCACATGCTTTTTCCTTGCTAGCAATCCTAGCAAAAACATCTTGACTAATGCATTCATATATGGCATTTCTAGCCTTAGCATCCCATTTTAATTGGTCTCCAACATAGTCAAGATTTCCAAACCCCGCATGGGTCGCTTCCCACACTTCGGGAGCAATTGCCTCAAGGTAAGCGCGCATGCGTGCTTTCCAATAAGCAAAATTCTTGCCCTCGAAGGTAGGAACCGAACCCCCATTCTTGGCCATTTTTGCTCTCTAGCGGTGAGGCTAGAATGATCCAATGAGCAACCTGGCTCTGATACCAATTGTAAGGATCGAAACGCCCAAGAGGGGGGGGGGGTGAATTGGGCTTTTTAAATTTTAGAGCAATTTAGAACTTTAATGGTTGAAGCCCAATTCCCTATGCAAACTAACTACGCAAGCAAGAGAGCTAAGTGCGGAATAGTAAAAGCGTAATAGTAAGGGGTGAGGAGAGAAATGCAAACTCCCGCGGAGACTCGGAGACACGGCGATTTTTCCCGTGGTTCGGTAAGATCACAAAAATCTTCCTACGTCCACGTTGTGGCACCCACCGAAGGGTATAGCCACTCCCAAGTCACCAAGACGAGGGAATCCACTATCTTTCTCCGTTTGCCTTCTCCGGCAAGGTGGAGCTCAAGCCTTGTACAATAGTGATCCTCCGGGCTTCCACAAATGCCTTGGTAAGCTCCGGGACGATCTCTGCTTCCTCCAACGTTTACAAGGTGAGAGAAGTCACCAAGACACTCTCTCTCACTAGCCTAGAGATTCCAATCACCAAGAATGGACGCACACAAGCTTCTCTCTAGCTAGACATAACCTATAATTGGAGTTCAAGAGGTTTTGAAGTGTGGAAGTGGTAGCTCTTGGTCTTGAATGCTTGAGAATGTGTAGAGAGGCTCTAGTGATCAAGACTTGTCGAAATGGCCGGTTGGAGGGGTATTTATAGCCAGCCCACACGAGATAGCCGTTGGAAAAGTGGGCAGACTTTGTCAGTTAACATCGGATCCTCCGATGCACCCCTTTATATGATCATCGGTCGAATTCCAAATTAGCTGATGTCACGTGTCAGATGTGACCGTTGGATATAACCGTTGGATCTTTTAATCGACCGATGTTACTTCAATTTATCATCGGATGATCCGATGAGTTGATCTTCAGAATTGGGTCAGAAATATTGTTTCTGTTGAATTTGACCGATGTACACTCACTTCCTCATCGGATGATCCGGTGTGTATATCTTCAGAGTAACTCAGATATCATCCTTCGGGTGAACTCAACCGATGTGCCACTTCCTTCACATCGGATGATCCGATGAGTACTGGGATCTGAGGTCTTCTTCTTCTGCCAACTCAAACTCGACCGATGTAGTCATTTTACAAGACATCGGATGATCCGGTGAGTGCAACTTGTTTGCTTCGAGTTGTTTTGAGTTGATCTTTTGGAATCTTCTTGAGTGACCTCTTTGACACTTGTTTGAAATGATATTATGATGAAGTGTAAGTTTCTTGTGTTGCCAATTTTGATGGAATAAAGTTGTTGTATGAGTTCTTTATTTAGTCTTCATGAGTATCGAATAACCCCTTAGAATAGATCGTTGAGGGGTCTCCATTTGTATCCAATGAGCAGTAGACGGTGTGAATAGATAGTTTATTAACGTTTGATGTGATATACGTGAAACCTTGCATCCACAAACTCATTAGTGATAACGAACGGTTGTCATTAATCACCGAAACCATACCTCACGGGGGCCTAGATGCTTTCAACCGGATAACACACGTCAAAGGTACAAAGCGGAAGCGAAATTTTATTACATAAACAAGTTTATGAACATGTTTACATCAAAATAGTTCCAGTCACACTCACGGGCGCAGACTATGCATCAAGTCCACGTTCAACCCTTAAATATGTCCTTGCTAGCACACATGCACACTAACTCTGCGGCGTGCACGACTCCCACTAGACGGGGTTCCCCTCCTGGGGTTCCGTCTCCTCTTCGGGAGTCCCTTCCTCATAGAAACCTGCAAAAGCTTCAAACACAAGCAGTGAGCACGAAGGCTCAGCAAGTCTGACCCGTCTCACCTAAACATGGAACTTCTACATGAGGGATGATGGGTACATGAGGTAAAATCATTTGCAAAGGACTCGCCTAATTAGTAGAACCTTACTTTCAAGTTTTAGCAGCAGGTTGGGAAGAACCTTACGCTAAGGCATATGAGAGAGCCGCAATCAAACAAGAAACGCATTTCTCTCATGTACTTTGCCCAAAGTTGAAAAGAACTTTAGTTAGCTCTAGACTACAGCAAATCATTAGCAATCAAGTCCATCTTTCAATCAGCAACATTTTAATATGCAACTAGCCTGTTCTTTCTACGTCACGGTACAGTGAACAAGTGGTACTCACTGACCGCGAGGGATGGCGATTACAATCGATTTACACCTGTAGGGTTACCCGAACAACCCGTCACGTACGCCCGTACTTGATGTTGCCTACAACAACCATCATGGACGCCGTACGCAACCACCTTTCGCCCGTCAGCCAAATATTGAACCGGTCCCATCGTCCCGAGCAAGAGGTCTCTGCACGCGCATCTCAGTGCCGCCAGCCGATTTACACCTCGAGCTCTCAACCGACCCTCTGAACGACCAGCTATGCCTCAACACCCAGCTACCCGAGTTACATCAGTTTCCCGGTTCCCATATAGCTGGTAGGTCTTCGGTACTGTTCTAGCTTGTTCAACAGGCCCGCACACGGCTCGGTCCTCAATCGACACAAGCGGAGCTACAGCACACAGGCCCCAAAGTCCTGCTGCCCTTACCCTCCGCTTGGTCTCATTTTCTTGCCATGTGTTTCATGTGCTATCTCTACCCGAGTCAAGTGCCTCTAGCCTATGCTCGCGAGTAGTTCCAACTACTCGACTTGTACCAAATCCTACACTCTTAGCATTGCAGTAGCTAACGGGGTTTGCAATCCTAAACCCAACCCATGGTTTTCTTGGCTATGCAATTGGGTTTCCAAACAAGACTCTAATGCAAAGAATCATAATACTCAAGTAAGTGCCCAAAACAATAAAATTTGTAAAACGGTTAATGCAAACTGGAGCTTGCCTTGCTGCTCTTGGTCGTAGGCTAGCTGCTCCTCCGGAGTAACGAAGTCTAGAACTTCGGGTTCCTCCTCGACCTTAGCGACTTCATGATAGAAGCAATACATGTATTAATTTAAATGCAATTGTATTAACTTTTAAATTGTGAAGTCTATAACTCTTACTAGACAAGCCCAATGACTGTGAAATTTTTACTGTGGCTTGGTTACAACCTAAATAGAGACTTGGTCAAGTTTTAGTTGCAGCAAAGCTCATTTGAGCCCTCCACAATTAATCATGTACTTGACCTTAATTGAAGGCTTTTAGGGTGTTCTAAGGATTTTCATGAAACAAACTATGAGTTCTGAAAACTAGATTTTCAGAGGGTTCTAATGGAGTTGGTGTCACTTAATTTGAAGGTTCCTAGCTAAGGATATGAGCTAAACAATTTCAGAGAAAATTCTGGAAATGTTTCTGAACATTTTCTATTTTCTCTGGAACAGTTTCACTAATCACACTATTAGGTGGATCAAATGAGCTCAAATGGGTCTGAAATTTTTATGGTAGTTCAGGGATATTTTGCTGAACATCCCAGCAAAATTTCAAGATTTTCCTCCAAAGGATTCTCCAGTTAACATTCCTTACAGTTTAAATTTTGAGGAATTAATTCTGGAGAAATAAGCGTTTTCATGAAGTGAAACTTGATTTGCTGGAAAGTGCTCAGATAGCTAAATCCAGGAAAATTTGGTTCACTCGATTTGGAGCTTCCTAGCCAAAGTTATGAGGATTTGAAGTTTGAATGGAATCTAAAAATCGGGGGAAAAGTTTAAATCTGCCGGGGCCCGCAGGGACACGTGTTGAGCGCCGAGGCGACAGCACACCGCGGCCCACAAGGTTTTTTCACGCCAACACACCCGATCCCGGCCGCAGCCCGATCCTGATTTAAAATATCGGTCGCTGACAGCTGGGGTCCACCCCCTTCTTCAACCTCTCGCCGCCCGCGCTCCGCCGCCGACGGACCTCACCGGAGAGCTCGCCGGCAGCTTCTGTAAAGATCCAAAAGTCACGATCTTGGCCGCCCCTGCCTACTTTCACTCGGGGAACAGGATTTTGGAGTCAGCTCGTCATGACAACGGCCGGTACATGGTCGGCGACGAGCCGCCGCCTCGGAAAAACTTCGGCCGTGTCGGCTGACTCTCCTAGCACCTCAACTACTCGAGCGACCGGTCGGGAAGCATCAGTGGACCTCAGGGAAGGTCGACATGAGCTTGAGGCAGCTCGGGGGAGGCCCGAAGAAGGTCCTCACCGTGCGCCCGATGCCTCCCGTTTGTTCCGCCGTCGGTAAACTTTGAATTACACCGGGTACAGAGGTCCCCCAGCCAAAGGTTGTGAAGGCAACTTGTGCGTTACCATGTCTAGTTTATGTGAGAGCGGATTGAGGCCCTCTAATCCTTTCTAGAGTATGAATTCAACGGAACCGTATCCGAAGGTCGTTCTGCACATAGAAAGGGGAAAACTGGAAATTCGCCGCCGGTGAGCAACCACTCGGTCTGTGGCTCGGGGGTGAGCAGCACCGGTCACTAGCGCGTCCAAGGGTGCCTTGGCTCGGGCGTGACAACGCCCCGGTTGGGCTGTCCACGGGAGCCCGAAGTGCGGCGGCGTTAGGTAACCGGATTGAACTCTCGGTATAGCCGAGATCGACCGGTTTCAGCTGAATTCTAGCAGCGGGGAAGACGAAGAAAGGTTTCTAGTACCTTGCCGTGGCTCTGGAGGGGACGGAGAGGCGGTGATCAAGCTTCCCTGATCAGCTCCGAGTGCTCGGCAGCGATGGCACGGTTCTGATGCGAGGAAGCAGCAGAATGTGCGGTGATCGCTCCGATCAGGGCGGTGGCGTAGATAAGGGGGCTGTGAGGACTGAGGCAGTTCAGCACGTCGGGGCGGCAAGCAGGTGGTGTCCCGGTCGCTTCTTCGCCGTGGCGGCTGCTCAGTCCGGCGCAAGAACCCGAGCTGGGTTTTCAGTCGGTTTGAGTTGGAGTAGTGGCTGACATGTGGGTCCCACTTCCAATTTTAACCTCTGAAATTTACTCCTAATCACTGTTATAAACAGTGAGCTCCAAAATACCCATGGTGATTCAAATTATTCACCCATGAGCCATTTGAATTGATCGGAATTCAAATTGGGTTTGGTTTGAATGAATTTCAGCACAAGTTCAGTTTTGAATTCAAATAAAGTTTGAATTTGTCCCACTTAGCTCATGTCAAGATCAACTCCAAATGGAGTGAAAATTGGTGTGTGAGCTCACAAAAATGTGCTGAATAAGAATATGCCTCCCACTTTTAAATTCATGGGATAAAAACAGTTTGAATTTGAATATGGTTTCAAACTGCCCTCTTCCTAACTATACCCAAAATGACCTCAAAAAGGTTTTGAATTTGGGTGAAACTTGGCATGGACATCCTTAGCAATATGTAGGAGTTTTCATATGTCCAGCCCACCTATATCACATGTGGGAAATACCACTTTTGCAATATGTGAGTTTGTTCTCTAATGAGCATGTTGATGGTGGTTACTTGCTCTTCATTTGTGTTCATCAACTTACTCCAAATGAAGTGTGTGGTGTGGTGATGAACACTTCCAGTAGGTGTCAAAATTGAGGCCCTTACACAGAGTGAGATTTTAGGCTATCTCCAACAACATACCCCAAAAATGAAGACCCATTTTCTCATTTGGGGTCCCTTGTGCTCTCAAATTGACAACCTATATTGTGACATCTCTAACAAAGAACCCATTTTGGGTCACCTTCAACTATTTTTGGTGGGGAGGGGAAGAGAAAGGTAGGGGCGCGACATGAGACGACGAGGAGCTCGGAGCGACGGGACGCCGAGGAGGCCGGAGCGTTGGGGCGGGCGGCGCAGGGCGAGGAGGTCAGAGATGTGGGGAGGGCGGCAGGAGGCGAGGAGCCCAGAGCAGTGGGGCGGGTGAGGTTGCGAGAGGGCAGCGCAGGGTTCGCGAGGCGAGGGGAGGGCGGCGTGGGGCGAGGAGGCTGGCGCGGCGGGGCGGGCGAGCAGGGCCGAGGGAAGGTGGTGCGAGCGCGAGGAGGCCGGCGCGGCGGGGCGGGCGAGCGGGGCTGAGGGAGGGCGGCACGGGGCGAGGAGGCCGGTGCGACGGGGCGAGCGAGGCTAGGGTAGGAGACCACGATGGAGGCAGGGCGCGAATCAGGTCGGGTACAATGCCGAGGAGGCGCGAGAGGTGCAGAGGTGGCGCACGGGGCGGAGGCAGCGGATGGGAGGCGATGGGTAGGAAGGAGAAGGGCAGGCGGGAGGAGAGGCGCCGAGCGGGGCGCCGAGGAGGAGGAAAGCGCGTTGACGGCAAGGAGGAGGTCGTGTCGGCAACAGGAAGGAGTGGGGCGGCAGGTAGAAGGCAGGCGGTTGAAATGGGTTGCTTGGAGGAGGGCCTCTATTTCTGGGGCAGCAAGGAACCACAACCTAAAATGGGCTTCACATATAGGGCTGCTGTTGGAAGGTGTTTAGTCTCTCTCAAGACCCAAAATGGGAATGGGCTCCCATTTGGGGCAGCTATTGGAGATAGCCTTAGTACTCATCCTTTTCATAATCTTTGCCTGGAGAATCAGTTGGAGAACAAAAACAAAGTATTTTGAACTCTATGGTGCCGTTGTCAAACAGTAGATAAAGCCAAAATTGCACTACATTGTCCTAAGAGAACGTTTTCATCACAAACTAGAAATTAAGATAAAGCTTATGGGACACAAAGCTCTCTTTAAACAAGTGATGGCACATGATTTAACTAAGCGAAACATCTTTGTAGCTAGTATGGCTGATGTGGACTGTTAGTTGTTCTTTTGTGTCTTTGCCACTGGTGTACTAGAGATCCAAGACCTGTTTATTTCTATTTCATCAGAGCGCCAGCAACATAAACGACAATCCTCACTTCCAGTCCAACCAAAGATACCTCTAGGTTGTCCAAGGCTCTGATGTGTGCTTGCAGCTGGAAACAGTCCTGACAACTTTATGGCCTCCTAGAATAGCTTCGGCTGAACCTATTAATCCTTCATGACTATTTCTTACAGGGAAGTAACCCAACGTATCTGCAGTTGTGCCATCAATTAACCAGAGTTGGTCATCGGTGAGATAGTAGAACAGTCAACAAAATAGTCAACCTGCCAAATACCAAAAATATAGGTCAAGGAAAAAGGAACACAATAAACACAGAAAATAATAAAACTTCATGAAGGGAACAAAACGTTTTCAATAATATGCTCAGGAAAAATACAAACAATATTATGTGTCATTCAGTGAACTACTGACGATGCAATCAGCTAAACCCTTCCAAAAAGAGTTGAAACGGTAACCATCGGAAAGCATGTAATATGTACATTATTTACGATCCAGCATAGTCAGCATGTGTTGTCAGCAGTGTTTTCAAGTCGTCGCCTAGTCGCAGGACCGGCTCTATATTTTGGAGGGCTCTAGACGTAGTTGAACGGTATGGGCCCTAAATTATATATATATATATAATTTAAACTGACTTGTAACATACTTATATATATCTACTTTTAATTCTAATTTATTTAGAGATACTTAATTTGAGACATCTAATAAAGTATTGAACACTTGAGTAATATCATATTATAAAATAAATATGAGAAGAGTGTCAAAATAAAACAAGTATGCATGATAGCATGAATGTATGATTACCTCAAATAAGAATCGAACTCCAATTACCTCAGTATCTATATTTGTATTATGATCATCATCCTCTCCGGAACAGGTTCTTGTCTTTGATTATTATTGTTGACACCAACAATACTTGACGACGTAAAATATTTATTTAAAGCACCTTTTTGTGATTCAATAAATTGATTATCTCGATTTCTTTTATTCCTTTTCGCAGCACCAGACGGATATTTTTTAGACAACATTGTAAAGCCTATAATTATAAAAATTAAATGTATGAAGTAAGATAATATCATATGTGATGACCTCATCACCAAATATCACACATGATAGATACAAATCAGAGATAGAATTAATTAACTTGATGACAACAGCAGACAACCTGGTGGTGCTTGAGCCCTTGACTGAGCGCGAACACCGTGCGGTGCGGCCCCTGCCTGCGGTCTGCGGACTGTCATCGAGTAACCGATCACGGCAACGTCCATACGCAAAATTCCATTACCCTCGCTTGTGCTACTCTTAGCATTCACAATCACCCGTAACTGGTCACACAATTGCTAATCAGTACCACAAGCATCGAGCAATGCAGCATGCAGCGGCAGGCGGCGGCGACCCTTGACGCAAGTGCTTGGACTGTACTACCATACACGTACAGGGGCAGCAAGGGCACAAACAGCTGGTTGGGCCCCGCTGCGTCCTAGCTGGCTGCTGGGCTGCCTGTGCAGACTTTGCACGCTGCCGCGTATAAGCGTATTATACGCTGAATAATTTTTTAACCCAACAACATATGTAACATAATTATGGGCCCCTACTGTTGTGGGCCCTAGGCGGTCGCCCCTGCCACCTAGGGACAGAGCCGGCACTGCCTAGTCGGTGACTAGGCGTCCAGGCGCTCCGGTCCGGACGCCATGGCCAGCCGCCTCGCCTGGACGCCGCTGTCTCCTCGCCGCCACTGCTGTTTCCGCCGCTGCCGCCACCGCCGCCGCCGCTGAACAGGCCGAGGCTTCGCGCGGCCGCGCCATGGCTGCTGGCGGGCCCTCCCGTCGCCACCACGGTCGCCGAGCTGTCGCGCCACCACCGCCGCCACCTTGCCATCGGTGGAGCTGCTGCCACCCGCTTTTGCAAAGGAGAGAGAGGGGGTGTGGGAAAATGGGTAGGGTTAGGATAGAGCTAATATTTATATGTCTTCATCTAAAATATGGACCGTCGGATGAGATCCGACGGCTCACACTAACTGGGCCACTTCCTCACCCCCTCACCCCGCCTGGTCGCCTCCACCCTCGCCTCTTCACTCCATCTCTGCCGCCACCTCCGCCGCCTCCCCTGCCGCCGCCACAGCGCCGGCGCCGCCCGCCGCCTGGCCGGGCACCTAGGCGTTGATTAACAAGCCTGGTTGTCAGAGCAGATAATGAAATATGTAACATGGTATTTTGATTAAAAAAGCATGCTAGATAGCTTTACTAGAGAAGCCGCATGAACTCAAGAACAGATGTCGAAAAGGAAAAATTAAAAATAATAAAAAACCGCAACCAGAACCGTTTCTCAATAATCAAATGATATTATCCCTAATTTGGAATAAATTTTTTTGTTGCATGTTGCATGCAAAAAGATCATAGAAGAGGTGTAAAGCATCAATATCTATTGCAGTGCTGGGACAGCTCTGTGATAATAAGAAAAGGTACCTGACAGGATGAATAGTATAAATATAAAGAAAAGTCCAAATTTAAGCTAAGTAATACTCACGTGGTCAAGGTTCCACCTATTAGTGGCCATGGAACAAGCATCTTCCATATTCAACTCTAGTCCCAACATTCCAGTCCGAAATACTGTGAAAATAGAAGGAAAACAGCATAACCACTACCACCAACAACAACCAAGACTTTGTCACAAGCAAACAGCACAACCACCCAGCTTTCATAAAAAAGAAAGGGCAACCCACGGTGCATATAGCTCCGGTTTGCGCAGGTCCAAGCAAGGGTCCGACCCACTTAGGTTTCGCAGCTTTCGTAACTGAATTATTTAACTTCCAAACAATTAGGGATGTGTCTCTATCCAGGTGAATCATCAGGCAAAATTCTCGTCAACGGCAATATTTTTAAGTCGCCTAATCAACTCTAGTCAACCTCCAAGTCATCCTGCGTTTTTTATCAGTTTCTAGGTCGATGCTATATATATATATATATATATATATATATATCCACACACGCACACACGCACATATGGTAGCAGTACTACACAGATCAGCAACAGTTTTTTAGCATTAATAGAGACTAGCATTGCAATTAGCAAACAAAACTTCAGATCAACAACAGTTCAGTGTAGAATTAGCTTGGAAAACAGAAATTGCATAGCAGATTGAGGCTCTAGATTTATAAAAATTGTTGCCTACCAAATTGAGGATTTAGATTCCATACCTTTGAACAAAATCTACACATAATTGTTTAGTATCATAATAAACAAGATGGAACAGTCAATAATCCATTAGGAGAAAAAATACTCAGTGCAGAATTCAAACTTCAGGTCCAGACACAGTCCAGTGCATAATTAGAACTTCAGGATTTACCAATATTAAAAAGAGACAATAAAACAGCAATAGTTAAATAAAATAGACAAACAACAATACTTAAGTTCAGTTCAGCATTAAGCTAACAACAGGACTCTCAGTTCAGCAACATTTAAACAGCAGTATGTATTACAAAGCATTAGAGCTATGTACAGCAGTGCAGCACTAAACTAGGAGCAGCACTAAACATAGGCTAGGGGGGAGGGAGAGTAGTCAATGACTCAGTGTTATATCTTCATCTGAGGACAAAGTCACCTTGACGCACAAAACAGAGCAGGAGCGGCGGCGGCGACTGAACAGGGAGGGGCGGCAGCGGCGCACATAACAGAGAGGGGCGGCGGCGCATAGAACAGAGAGGGGCAGGCGCCAGGGGAAGGGGCGGCGCTAGGGGCGGGGAAACACTAGGAGAGGGGTGGCCAGGAGGAGGGGTGGCGCCAGAGGATCGGGCGGTGCCAGGGGATCGGGAGCGGGCGGCGCTAGGTGAGGTAGGGGAGGAAAGGCGCCAGGGGAAGAGTGAATAGATGAAAAATAAAAGAAACTCTAATGGGCTGGCCAGTTGGCCCAAATTTTTTTTCAAGTCATCCTGTTCGCCTAGAGCCCTAGTCGTCCTCATAGGTCGACTAGTCGGATGACTGGTTTTCTAGTCGCTCAAATTGTCTCGGTTGCTCTGATCATACGTCAGTGACCGATAAGGATGGACGACTTAAAAACAGTGATCAACAGTAGTTGTATAAGCAAAAGCATAACCATGCATAGAGATGTTAACGCTTGAATATGGGTCAGACATCAAAGCTTCTGATACATATTTCCAAAGAAAATCCTACTTCAGCAACAGATGTTTCTGCATTCATAACCTAGAGAGATCCAATATCAAAGACAATCATCAGAAATTTATTGAAAATCTATACAAAATAATCATGTAATTAGTGCCATTTTACGTGATTAATATGTGCACCATTTTATTTTTCAACCAACTAGAAGTTCACGTTACCATTTCAAGCAAATACCTCGCACCGAGAAATCAGATATTGAGCTATCCAGCTTAACAAATGAAGATTTTACTTTACATGTTCATCTTCAGCACACACAGCTTGATGAACATGACTTGAAGCTCTATTGAGCAGGTTAGTGACAGGTGTATATTGAACACATACCCTATAGTTATTTGATAAGTTAAAGATTACAGTATGTAAAATATGACATACAGAGCAGATGACTATCCTCATCAATGTCTCCATCACTGTCAAAGACATACTAATCCATCAACTGCCGCAGAAATGAGCTTACTCTGTTGATTTGGTGCAAATTTGACCTGTCCAGGAACGGCAACAAATCCGGGCAACACAGGTTACTAATCACCATATCCAGAAATTGTAAGCAAATATCCCGTAGCTAGTGCAAAATATTTTAATTCAAATGGACTCAAGTGATGCAATAATATTGATGAAATATTTGGAACTTAAAAAGAAAATGTATGTATGACTAGCCATGCAGTGGGAGAACATACAACACTACTGATGACAAGTTGCAAAATAATACAGTTTACAACACTCAAATGTTCAATCTTACTTAATGTTACAAATAGCATTTGTATTCATTACGAGGGCACTAGGCCTGAATGTATACACGTACCGGTGTGTACATATACACAAAGCCTCTTATATAATAGGGAAAATACAAGTGATACATATATATCTAACACCTCTCAACTCATGGTGGATTAAGAGCACTGGGCTTAGTGATTAAGAAATCAGACAAAGCAATAAAACTGTCCTAAACCTATACCCATGTGTAAAAAATACCGCCAATATGCTTGATAAGCTTGTGCTTCACCGATCATGAGCAATATTGATAGCATATGTATTGTCCGACAATAGAGGAGTCAGCATAGAAATGGAAACACCAAAACCTCAAGCAACCACTGCAATCAAGCAACCTCTACTTTCACAAGAGCCATAGTTTGCAATTCAGCCTCTGCACTCAAACGGGAAACTATTGTCTGCTGAATAGTCTTCTAAGCAATAAGAGAACTACTAATAAAAACACAAAAAGCAAAAAGAGATCAATGATCAAAAGGATCACTAGCCTAGGTAGCATCATAATAGGCTTGAAGCTTTAAAGAGCTGGAGCATGGAAAGAACAAACGACATTGATATAGTCTCCCATAAAAAAAACACAAGACACAAAGATGGTAACTATTGTTAAGTTGGATGGGAAATGAAACAAACTAACTCGGAATATGTACAGAATATGAAATGTCAAGATGAGTAACACCAAGATAAACAAGACTTCCTACAGTATGATGATAGAGAGTAAGATCTGTAAGAGGCTCACCATCAATAGCTCGAAGATGAAAATTGTGCTCAATAAGAATCTCAACAATACAATGACCAATGAGAGAATAACAATCGAGAAGGTCCTGGATGTACTTTTCTTAAGACAGGTAGAAGCCCTCGGGCATGAAAGAAACGTGAATCTCAAGAAAATAACAGAGAGAGCCAATATCAGATATAAGAAACCACTGATTGAGAAACACCTTCAAAAAGGCTATTATTGAGAATCATCTCCTTTGATGATCATATCATCCGTCATTGTCAAAGGAGCAGAGTCCAACAATGAGAAGAAGTATTAACAAAAAGGACAGGATCATGAGCACTAATCACACAAGCAACCAACCACGAGGACATGCTTGAGGTCATATAAGAGTACGTCAAAGACGGCAAACTATACCCACAGGAACAGAATACCCCAATGACAGTTGCATATACACCTCTAGAGGACAACAAATCTAGTTCAAAATTAAATTATTTTTTCAGAACTACAACAATTTAATAATGGAGGGCAACAATTTAACAAGACTATGAAATCAACATATCATAACCCAGACAACTGATATATATATATATATATATATATATATATATATATATATATATATATACACAACAACAACCAATCCTTTATCCATGGGGTCGGCTAAACATGAAACCCAACTAATTTTTTTATATTATATTATATATATATAACACTATGGTAGCAGTAATACACAGATCAGCAACAGTAACAACAGCTCAATGCAAAATTAGCTTGAAAAACAGAACATGCATACCAGATTGAGGCTCTAGATCTATAAAAATTATTGTCTACTAAACTGAGGCTTTAGATTCCAGACCTGATGAACAAAATTTACACATAATTGTTTAGTATCATAATAAACAAGATGGAATAATCAATAATCTATTAGGAGAAAAAAATACTCACAATGTAGAATTCAAACTTCAGATCCAGCAACAGTTGAGCAGAATTAGAACTTCAGGATTTAGCAATATTAGAAAAGAGACAATAAAAACAGCAATAGCTAAATAAATAGACAAACAAAAAAATTAAGTTGTATTACAGGACTTTCAGTTCAACAACATTTGCACAACAGTATGTATTACAAAGCATTAGAGCTATGTACAACAGTGCAACACTAAACTAAGGAGCAGCACTAAACATAGGCTAAGAGGGAGAGGGAGCAGTCAATGACTCATGCCATGCTTTCATCTGAGGATGAAGTCATTTTGGCGCACAAAATAGAGGAGGGGTGGCGGCGGTGCACAGAACGGAGAGGGGCAGGCGCCATGGGGAGGGGCGGCACTAGGCTAGGAGAGGGGTGGTGCCAGAAGGAGGGACGGTGCCAGAGGATCGTGCGGCAGCAGGGGATCGGCGAGCCAGGGGAGGGGCAACGCTAGGGGGCCGGAGCTGTTAGTAGTTGAATTCTTACTCTCATTGGAAGAGAGGATGACACTAGGAGTTGGGGCAATTTTCTTGTCTATTTCTCACACAATGCCATACCAACCCAAGGGGTTAAGGCTACATATTTATAGCTGCCATGGCAGCCAAGCATATGCCACAAAGATGCTAGTCTAAGATGCTTAGATGTTGTCCTAATATGCTGTCCTTGGCTGACACTAAGATGCTGTCCTAGTGTCCTTAATATGTTGTCCTAGTGTCTTTAGATGCTGTCCTAATTGGGGCCACAAAGACCAAAGGACAACAAGGACCAAGGACCAAGGACTAAAGTGCAACAAACTAAATGACAAGGGTACAAGGGACTAGGGGACCAAAGACCAAAGGACTACAAGACTTATTCCAGCATTCTCCCCCTAAGTCTTGTATGTCGTCTTCTGAGAGGGTTGGACCATCCCGATCTTGGTGCGAAGTTCAATGAACTTGGGCCTCCCAAGGGGCTTCGTGAGCAGGTCCGCAAGCTGGTCATTGGTGTTGATGTAGTTCTCCTTGATGCTCCCTTCCTCCAAGCATTTTCGGATGAAGTGGTACCTCATCCGGATGTGCTTGCTCCGTTCATGGAAAAAGGGATTCTTTGCCAGGGCTAGAGCGGACACGTTGTCCACCCTGAGTTCGACCGCTCCAGTGTCTCTGCTGAGGAGATCACCAAGCAGTCGACTAAGCCAGAGCGCCTGTGTCGAAGCAGTGGAGGCCGCTATGTACTCGGCCTCGCAGCTGGACAGGGCCACCACCTGCTGCTTGACCGACTGCCAGCTAACGAGGCACTTGCCGAAGAAGAAGAGGATCCCGCCCGTGCTCTTGCTGGTGTCGATGTCGCCGGCATGGTCGCTATCGCTGTACCCGACAAGGTGTGCCTCCCCAAGACACCTCAGGTAGTGGAGGCCGTTATCGAGAGTCCCCGCAACATAGCGGATGATCCTATTCACAGCCTGCTGGTGATCCTTCGTCGGTCGTTGCAGGAACCGATTAACGTAGCCGACGGAGAATGCCAAGTCCGGCCGTGTGTGGGTGAGGTAGCGATGGATCCCCACAAGACGACGGTACTGCGTAGCGTCCACCTCCTCCGCCGTGCTGTCGCGGCTCAGCTTCAGCCTCTCCTCCATCGGAGTGAGAGCTGGGTTGCAGTTTGTGAGCCCAGCTAGCTCAACAATGCGCTTGGCGTAGGCGGTCTGTCGAAGTGTGATCCCGGAGTCGGCCTGGTGCACCTCAATCCCAAGGTAGAAGGAGAGAGATCCCAGGTCACTCATCTGGAAGGTGGCTTTCATCTCTTCCTTGAACGCTGCCACCTCCGCATCCTTGGTGCCGGTGATCACCAAGTCGTCGATGTAGACACCCACCAGTAGGGTGTTTCCTCCATTGCCCCGCCGGTAGATGGCCGCCGCATGCGGGCATTGCCCGAAGCCCATCCTCTTGAGCGTGGGATCCAACTTGGCATTCCATGCCCTTGGTGCCTGACGCAAGCCATAGAGGGCCTTGCGCAGGCGCAACACCTTGCCCTCCTTGCCAGGGACCACAAACCCCGGCGGCTGGTGTACGTAGACCTCCTCCTTCAAGTCGCCGTTGAGGAACGCCGACTTGACGTCCATGTGTTGGACACGCCAGCCTTCTTGGGCAGAGAGTGCAAGAAGGAGTCGCACGGATTCCATCCGTGCCACGGGGATAAAAGCATCGTCGAAGTCGATCCCCTCCTGCTGCACGAAGCCGCGTGCCACCAAGCGAGGCTTGTGCTTGACGATGGCGCCGGCTTCATCCATCTTCAACTTGAACACCCACTTAAGGGTGATCGCACGGTGACCGCGAGGGAGATCAGCAAGCTCCCAATTGCGGTTCGTCTCAACCGCGTCCATCTCCGACTGCATCGCGGCACGCCATGCCGCATGTCTCTCAGCCTCCGCGAAAGACCGAGGCTCGCCGTCGTCGCATGCAAGATGCAACTGCGCCTCCAGATCGCGAGGGATCAGTCCCGGCACCGACTGGTCACCGAGAAGATCCTCCATCATACGATACCGCAATGGCTCGTCGTCGTGGTATGCGTCGATGCGCTCCTCGTCATGGGAGAGCGGAGTAACGAACTGCACCGGTTTGTACTCGACATGAGCTGGTGTCGGAGTGGACGTACCCGGAGGGATGGCAGTCGGTGCTGGAGTGTGTGGGGTCGCCGGCTGTGGTGGTGGAGAGGTCGTCGCAGCCGAGGTCGTGACTGGGGAGCATGGCGCTGAAGTTGGTAGAGAAGAGCTGCCCACTCCCCCAGTTCCCTTGAAGTGGACCTACTTGACGATGATGTTGTCGTATGTCGGAGTCAAGCCGTCGTCCACCGCCTTGTCCCATGCCCATCCTCGCCCTTCGTTGAACACAACGTCGCGCGTCGTGCGCACACGCTATGTCTCTGGGTCGAGAATGCGGTAGGCCTTCGAGCCCTCCGCGTAGCCGATGAACACCCCCGGAGTGCTCCTGTCATCGAGCTTGCTGAGGTGGCCAAGCTCCTTGGCGAACGCGAGGCAGCCGAAGACCCGTAGATGAGAGACCGCCGGCTTGCGCCCATACCAAGCCTCGTACGGCGTCCTGCCGTTGAGAGCCTTGGTGGGCGAGCGGTTGAGGATGTAGACAGCCGTCACCACCGCCTCTACCCAGAAGATAGCCGGCATTCCCCTCTGCTTGAGGAAGGTCCGAGCCATCCCCACAACCGTCTGGTTGCGCCGCTCGACGACGCTGTTCTGCTGCGGGCTGTAGGGCGCGGAGTAGTGGCGCTGAACACCCTCATTTGCGCAATACGACGCGAATTCAGCCGCCGTTGTCGGTGCGCGGCACACGCAGCTTGCGGCTGCACTCCGCCTCCGCAATGGCCTGCACGCGCCTAATGGCATTCACAGTCTCTCCCTTGCTGCCAAGGACCACGACCCACATGTAGCGGGAGAGGTCGTCGACGAGCAGCAGGAAGCAGCGTCGTCCTCCTAGTGTAGCTGGTGTCACTGGGCCACACAAGTCCCCGTGAACGAGCTCAAGCAGTTCCTTAGCTCGAAAGCTCGACTGCTAGGGAAAAGGAAGCCTCCTCTGCTTCGTCAATACGCAGACGTCGCAGAGCTGCTCCACGTGGTCAAGGCATGGCATGCCTTGCACCATCTCCTTGGCACTGAGCAGCTTTAGGGCCTCGAAGTGAAGATGCCCAAAGCGCTTGTGCCACTGCCATGCCTCGTTGTCCCGACGAGTGGCAAGGCAGACAGGTTGTGCTACCTGCACGTGAAGGACATAGAGTCGATTGGTGCCTCTAGTTACCTTGGCAAGAAGGCGACGATGGCGATCCCAAATCCGCATGACTCCGTCCTTAATCTCCACGCGCGAACCGTTCTTATCCAGCTGTCCCAGGCTGATGATGGAGTTTCTCAACGCGGGGATGTAGTAGACTCCGACGAGCAACCTGTGCTCATCAGACTCGGCAGTGAGGATGACGGAGCCGACACCCTTGATCTCCACGCCGGAGGCGTCACCAAACTTGACAGAGCCTCGGACATTGGAGTCAAGCTCAACGAAGAACTCCCGTCGACCGGTCATGTGATGGGTGGCGCCGGTGTCGAGGCACCACCCGTCAGTCTTGTCGTTGCTAGAGCCGTCGTCGAGAAAAGTGTGTGCTCTTGGCTCATCAAGATGAAGGAGAGCCGCTGCGGTCGATGCCACTAGAGGTGGCTTGATGCTTCAGTGTGCCAGAAGCAAAGCTGGCTCCTCCTCTACCTGTGCCACGTGGGCCTCCTCCTCCACTTGTGCCACATGGGCCTAGCCACGTCGTGGCTGTCGACACTCCCTGGCCCAATGACCAAGCTTGCCACAGTTGTGGCAGGTGTCGTCTCGTGTCGGCTTGTGGTTGCCGACGGTGCCGCCTCTTGCGCCTCTGCGGGCACCACCCTCGGAACGTCCGCGTGCCCCGGCCTGGGTACCTCCGCGCCCCTTGCGCGACTTGCCGCGCTTGCGGCCGCCTGTCGAGGAAGAGGACTCCCCCTTCTTCCGGTCACCCTGGCCAGCCTCCCACTGCTCGCGAGTGAGATGAAGCTTCTCGCCAATGGTGATAGGCCCTGAGAGAGGTTGTGGTTGTTCGCTGTCGACGACCTTGAGGCGACCTATCGCCTCTTCGATCGACATCGTGGAGAGGTCCAGCAGAGACTCGATCGAGCGAGCGATCTGCTTGTACTTCTTGGGGATGCACCGAAGGAGCTTCTCGACAGCTCTCTCTTCGTCGTAGGTGTCGTTGCCGAACTGCACCAACTTCTGCAACAAAGTGTTGAGACGGAGAGCAAAGTCATCAACGTCCTCACCTAGCTTAAAGGCCAGGTTCTCCCACTCCTTGCGAAGCGCCTGCAGTGTGGACTTGCGGGCGCGGTCGCTGCCGATGCGTGCCGCAGCGATGGCATCCCATGCCTCCTTAGCAGTCTGCTTCTTGGAAAGCGAGAACTGCATCTCGGGGGGGACTGCAGCAATGAGGGCATCCAACGCCTGTCGATCCTCGTAGTAGTCGGCGTCGCTGTACTGAACTGCTTCCCACATGTGTCGCACATAGAGCCGTACCCTCATCACCGCGGCCCACTCAACGTAGTTGGTCTTGGTGAGGGTAGGCCACCCACCGCCAGGACCGACGTCCCTGACAATGGCCTGGACACCGTGGTGTCCATGGTACCTGTCCGGGGAGGGAGAACCGCGCCACCTGTAATAGCCGCGTTCTCCGTCGACCTAGCCGCTGCCGCCGGGAGCGCCACCGGCGCGTCCGCGCCCGTCTGGGCTGCGGCTGTCGCGCCCATAGGGGCGCGCTGCTGCTCGCTGCACCTCTCGTGCTCGCGCCGCCTCCCTCACCGGCATGAGCTCATCGTCGACGCCGCCGTCGACAGATCTGCTGGAGCTACTGCCGCGCGGAGCCTCCAGCTCCGCTGCCACCGCACGCGCTACAGCCGCCGCCGCCGCTGCTTCCACTTCCGCCCTCGCTGCTGCCAGTTCCGCCGCCGCCAACCTTGCCGCCATTGCCGCCGTCGCCGCAGTCTCTACCGCCGCTCGCTCGCGCTCCTCTGCCGCGGCAACCTCCGTCTGCCGCGCGCTCGAGGCGACCGAGCGCTGAGACTGTCCGTCGGACATGGCGCACTAGTGGGGGAGGGCTGTTGTGTGTGGAAGACAAGCTGCTGCTCGTCTGTGCAGGAGAGGAATGAGATGGAACAGCCGGTGTTCCTGCTGCCGGTTGCGGACAGAGAGAGGTGCGGGAAGGGGATAAGCAGGAGATGTTTAAACTGCAGGATAGAACGGCTCTGATACCAGATGTTAGTAGTTGAATTCTTACTCTCATTGGAAGAGAGGATGACACTAGGAGTTGGGGCAATTTTCTTGTCTATTTCTCACACAATGTCATACCAACCCAAGGGGTTAAGGATACATATTTATAGCTGCCATGGCAGTCAAGCATATGCCACAAAGATGCTAGTCTAAGATGCTTAGATGCTGTCCATGGCTGACACTAAGATGCTGTCCTAGTGTCCTTAATATGCTGTCCTAGTGTCATTAGATGCTGTCCTAATTGGGGCCACAAAGACCAAAGGACAACAAGGACCAAGGACTAAAGTGCAACAAACTAAAGGACTAGTGTACATGGGACTAGGGGACCAAAGACCAAAGGACTACAAGACTTATTCCAGCAGGAGCGGGCGGCGCAAGGTGAGCCCGAGAAGGAGAGGCGCTAGGGGAAGAGCAAATAAATGAAAAAGAAAAGAAACCCTAATGGGCTGGCCAGTTACCCAAATGTATTTTCAAATATATATCACTGTTTTTAAGTCATCCGATTAATCGTGACTAGTCGACCTTATCGGTCACTAACACGTGATTAGAGCGACTAGAAATATAAATATATATATATATATATATATATATATATATATATATATATATACACACACACACCCACTCAACTGCAATGCAAACAGTCCTCTGGTGCAATCGTGTAAAAAAACTCAACTAGACCGCACGATCTCCTTGCTATGGTGATTGTATTTTTATATTTAAACCCTCCCATCTTTATACACTTTACTTTTTTCAACTTATGTTGCTTGGTGGGAGGGTTTAAGTGTAAATAAATAAATAAATATATAATATATATGTATATATATTAACACAAATAAGCCTACATCTAAGTCAAGCCATAACTATTGACATAAGGAGCAACAAAACGATAAAAATTACTCATAATCCAAGAAATTGGTCGATTGTACTTCAAAGTTTAAGCTTAAATATGCCACTTAGTTATATTTAATCAATCCACAACTCCGGAAACTTGCAGCCAAAAAGAACTAGTGAGAGTGCACTAACCAAGAAGCAATCTGGAAGACATAATCGTGGCCGAAGTTGGTCTGGATGCAGTTATTAAGTTCCAGCCGTCTAGAGAAGATGCTATCTGAGGTTTTGGATGAGGAATTGGGAGTGGCGAAGGGGAGGCCCCAACGCACGGCATGGTTTCCGCTTCAGTCTCCATTCTCGTCACCACAGTGTTATGACCCAAGTATATAGTTACCTTAAAGTAACGCTCTGTCGGTACTTAACCAGGATTATAGCTCACTTTACATTGTAATGAGGGATTAAGAGGTTAAACTCCTGGGTGAAATGGACCACATTAGCTGCGCCCCACTCTGATATATGTGGCAACAGACACTGTAAAGAAAAACAGAAAATATAGAAAAAGGCAAACCCTACACCAGTTCAAGCTCCGACTCCTCTTCCTCTCACGCCACCGCCACTCGCATCTGCGACGGCCGCCGCGGTCCTCACGTCCCGGGTGGCGCCGGCGACCACGGGGCACCACAATTGGTATCAGAGCAGGGCAATTTTTCTTGGCGGCGGGGAGATCGGGAAGACTGCACCTCGAGCTGTAAAATCCCTTGGCGACGGAGTCGGGGAAAAGCGATTCTCGCGGATTTTCCATCGCGGCTCCTCCTCGGTTGGCTCGGGTGCGGTTCACGACGGCGCCTGCAAAGCCCTCCGTGCAATCGCGGTTCATCCTCGATGCGATGTCAACCACTGCAAAAATTAAGGATGATCGTTGGGGGCGAGTGTTCGCGCGGCTGGAACTCATATCTCAGAGGCTGGAGGAAGTGGATGAAGTTTAGAAACAGCTACTCGGCCAGCAAGCGAATCGCGAGCGGGACATCTTGTTCAAGCAAATAGCTGAAACGGGGAAGAGGGTGGCGGATCTATTCCTGGAGTGCTTGGCCGAGGAGATGGAAAGGTTTACAGAGGAGCCATATTCGAGGGACGATCGTAAGGATCGAGGAGGAGGCCAAGGGAGGCGAAGTCGGTACGGCGGGGTTGACAACAACAACAACGACAACAACAACCAAGCCTTTATCTCAAGCATGTTGGGGTCGGCTAGACATAAAACCCAATATCAATGAAGTAAAAGAGAGGAAGAGATATAAGAACAAGGAAAAAATAAAAAGAGAAAAAATAAAAAAAAAAGAAAAAAAAAAAGGAAAAAAGGAAAAAAAGAAGAAAAAAAGACTACGATTCTGGCACATGAATTGCTACTTTCCATGCGGTCCTATCATGAGCTAAGTCTTTGGATACATTTCAATCTCTCAAATCTCGTTTTACCGCCTCCTCCCAGGTCAACCTTGGTCGTCCTCTACCCCTCCTAATATTTTCTCTACCTCTTAAAATCCCACTGTTAATCGGTGCTTCTAGAGGTCTCCGTTGGATATGTCCAAACCACCTAAGTCGATGTTGGACTAACTTCCCTTCAATCGGAGAGAGCACGTTGGTGGCGATGATTGTAGGAGTTGGGAGGACCGATAAGGTGATCATCAAGGGGAGGCACCACCATGCAACACAGCACGGCGGGGTCGAAGGGCTCACACTGAATACAACAGGTTCAGAGGGGAGGCAGGAAGAGGCGACAAAACCATGATCAAGCTGTCTTTCCCAAAGTTTTCAGGTGAGAACCCCTCCATTTGGCTTGACAAATGTGTTGATTATCTCACAATTTATCAAGTGCATGAGTCTATTTGGGTGAGGGTGGCATCCATTCACATGGAGGGTAATGCAGCACGTTGGTGCCAAGTTTATAAGTTAACAGAGGAGATGGGGTCTTGGAACCAGTTTGTGACTGCAGTTAAACAGAAATTTGGCACATATGAGTATTCTAAATCTATGTATGATCTGTTACATTTACGCCAAACTGGTAATCTCGAAGAATACATAGCTGCCTTTGAGGAATCCTGCTATGCAACTGCAGTTCACAATCCGGATCTTGATGAAACTTTTTTTGTCACACAATTCATCAAAGGTCTGAAAATAGAATTACAAAGCCAGGTGTTAGCCCAAGTACCTACAACAGTAACAAGGGCCACACTGCTTGCTAGATTACAACATGATATTCAAGAGAGGAGTAGAAACAGACAACAAAAACACCATTCCTTCAATAGAACTCCTATGCTACCCAAGTCTGACTGGAGCACAGCAGGCCAAAATCTGGAGCTATCCAAGGAGAGACAACTAAGAGATTACAGAAGGATGTATGGTCTCTGCTATGTCTGTGGAGAAAAATATGAACCTGGCCATTTAGCTAAATGCCCAAACAGAGTCCAGCTACAACTGAACACATTATCAGCGGATGATTTGGAGATGGTCTTAACTGATCAAGTATTATCACAACTCGACGCTGAAGATAGAAATTATGAAGAAATGGATACTCTGTCCATCCATGCTATTTCTGGCACAGAAGGAAAAGACTGCCTGAGATTAAGAGCATTGTTAAAGAACCAGTGACATCTGGGTCCCACAAGTGCAATGATGGTGTGCTGGCAGAACTTTTACAACAGACATGAGAGTCTTACCATTGGGGGATATGATGCTATCCTTAGGTATGACTGTTTGAAAACTCACAGCCCTATGGTCTGCAACTGGGATAAAAAGACACTGCAGTTTCAACACAAGGGACACCAAATTCAGTTAACAGGGGTTCAACCTCAAAGTCAGTCTTCTCTGACTGAATTATCAGCAGCTCAATTAGGCAAATGGATTCTAGGAAATGAAGTTTGGTCATTAGCCTTTGTGCAACCAACTGATCAGAGCACCACCCTGGGAATGCAGCCAACCACCAAAACTACAGTTGATATTGTCCTGCAGGATTTTCAGTATATCTTTGAGGAACCCACTTCTCTACCTCCAATCAGGGATTTTGATCATGTTATTTCTCTAGTGCCTGGAGCGGTGCCAGTCAATGCCAAGTCTTATAGATACCCTCCTCACCACAAAGATGAGATAGAGAGGCAGGTAAAGGAATTGTTGCAATCTGGCCTCATAGAAAACAGTGTCATTCCTTATGCGTCCCCTGTACTGTTGGTTCAAAAAAAGGATGGCACATGGAGATTCTGTATTGACTATAGAAAATTAAATAATCTGACAATCAAAAACAGATTCCCAATGCCCTTAGTTGATGAAATTTTGGATGAATTGGCAGGCTCCAAATTCTTTACAAGCCTAGACATGAAGGCCGGTTATCATCAGATAAGAATGAAGCAAGATGAGGAGTACAAGATTGCATTTAAAACACATTGTGGGCACTACCAGTTCAAAGTCATGCCATTTGGCTTGACTAATGCGCCTGCTACCTTTCAGTGCGCCATGAACTCTATTTTGGAGCCATTGTTAAGGAAATATTTCTTGGTCTTTCTAGATGATATTTTAATATATAGCCCCTCTATGGACATTCACATGGAACACCTACGGAAAGTGCTGACCAAACTGAGAGAACACAATTTTTTTTCTCAAGAGATCTAAATGCTCCTTTGCCAAAACTGAACTCTCCTATCTGGGTCACATTATTTCTGCTGTTGGGGTTTCGACAGACCCAAAGAAAACAGAAGCCATGGAAACTTGGCCGGTGCCCACTTCGGTGACAGAGTTGAGAGGCTTTTTAGGCCTTACTGGTTATTACTGTAAATTTGTGCAAGGATATGGACTGTTGGCAAGACCTTTGACGTCTTTGCTAAAAAAGAAACAGTTCCACTGGAGCCCCACAGCTCAAGCAGCCTTCGAAAATCTGAAAAAGGCTATGATAACAACTCCAGTGTTGGCTCTTCCAAATTTCTCTGAACCATTTGTCATTGAAACAGATGCCAGTGATCAGGGCTTTGGGGCTGTACTCATGCAGCACGGGAGACTAGTGGCATTCTTAAGTAAAGCACTATCAGATAAACACAAACATCTTTGCATCTATGAAAATGAATTCTTAGCATTGATCCTTGCTGTCGACAAATGGCGCCCCTATCTGCAGCGGAGTGAATTTACAATCAAGACTGACCACAAGAGCCTTTCCTTCTTGGAAAATCAACAACTCCAATCTGACCTGCAAAAAAAAGCCATGGCTAAACTTCTGGGTCTCAACTTCAAAATTCTGTATAAAAGTAGCAAGGAGAACTTGGTGGCTGATGCTCTCTCCAGAAAAGGTCATTCCTTGCCGCTCTCTGCTGTAACAGAGGTCATACCGCAATGGATGCAAGAAGTTGTCAATTCTTATATTACAGATAATGATGCTCAAAAGCTTTTGTCCAAGTTGGCCATTTGTCAAACTGATGAGCAGGGATTTTCTCTACTGCAAGGGTTGATCCGAAGAGGTGATCAAATCTGGTTAGGAAACAATTCAGCCCTCAGAACTAAAATCATTTCTGCTTTCCATGACAGTGCACTCGGGGGTCATTCCGGAGTACAAGCTACTTATCACAGGGTCAAAAAACATTTTTACTAGAAATCTATGAAACAAGACGTTTCTGAATTTATCAAATAATGCCTAGTGTGCCAGCAGGCTAAAGGAGAGCACATCCACCTAGCAGGTCTCTTACAACCTTTGCCAGTTCAAAATGGGGCATGGCAGAATAATACCATGGATTTTATAGAAGGCCTCCCTACTTCAGATGGGTTCAACACAATCATGGTCGTGGTCGACCGCTTCACTCAGTATGCCCATTTTCTCCCCCTCAAGCATCCTTTTACAGCACTGCAAGTAGCTCACATCCTTCTTGACAATGTGATTAAACTGCATGGGATACCTAGAACCATGGTTGTTAAGGTGTCGCTTAAGCGACGCTTAAGCGGTAAGCAGGCTTGTTAATCAACGCCTGGACGCCTAGGTGCCCAGCAGGCGCCTGGACGCCCAGGCGCCCGGCCAGGCGGTGGGCGGCGCCGGCGGCGATGCGGCGGTGGCAGGGGAGGCGGTGGAGGCGGCGGCGGCTGTTAGATATAATCCTGTTTTTCTAGAGTAGTTAGAGTTAGCGATAGAGTCCAAGTAGAATAAGAGTAGGAGTCTAGGTAGTATTAGATTAGGACTCTGTAATTTGGGGCTATATATACAGGCCCCCCCATTAAGAATAGATCAAGAGAACAGTTTAGAGGAGATTAATCTCCAGATTTCCAATAATTGGTATCAGAGCTAGGTTTATCGGTCGTACCTGGTCGGCGAGCGCGAGCTCAGTGAGGCGGCGGAGGCGCTCGACCGGGGTGGCCATCGCGGATCCAGGGCGGATTGGACTCGCCCTGGCGCTGGGGGTGGTGCCTCCGGCTGCGTCGTAGAGCGGCGCGCAGGCGGAGACGGCTTCGCCCGTGGTCGCCGTGAACCAGCGCGGGCGTGGCGGAGGCGGGAGAGCGTGTTCCTCCGTGGGGGAGTGCCTGACCAGTGCCGGCAGCCAGGAGGCATGCTTCCTCGCCGAGCTCACGCTCGTCTCCGTGGACTAGCGCGCGCGGCGGGGCGCCTAGTGCCTTGCCCGAGCGACCGCGGCCGGCGCAAGGCGGCGGCATACGCCCTCAGCCTCATCCGCTGCATTCCAGCAAGCAGTGAAGGGGCTCACGGCGGCTGGGGCGGCGCAGGTGGCGGCGGCTGAATAGGATCTCGGCGGCTGGGGGAAAAGGAGGAGCAGCTGATTAGGGTTTCACTGAGAGGGCCAGTTGGGCTGGGCTGCTTGGGCCTTCAGTGGATCACCTGGCTTAGCTGATTAGAACTGAGCCCAGCTCCTGATGTTATTTGTTAAAGCCACCCGTAGTGTACCAGAGATTGATATTGATTTACTAAACGTACACAAGAGGTGTACATAATATGGAGGGTAAATCAATGACACTGCATTATCCCTTATTAACGAAGACCAACTATACAGCGTGGGCTATAAGGATGAAGGTTTTCTTGAAGGCGCAAGGGGTATGGGAAGCTATTGAGGAGAAGAAAAGCAACGTTGATCCAAAGCAAGATCAGCTGGCTCTTGCGGCCATCTATCATGCTATTGATGAAGACACTCTCATGCGAATTTCTGAGAAGGAGACAACTAGAGAAGCGTGGGAGTTGATCAAGATCAAGTTCTTGGGTGAAGAACATGTGATGAAAGCAAGAATCCAAACTCTTCAAAATGAGTTTGACATAATGCGCATGAACGAAGGAGACTCCATCGATGACTTTGCCACAAGAGTAATGATCATTGTCACAAAGATTCGTGGACTTGGAGGAAGAGTTGAAGAAAGCTACATCGTGAAGAAATTGTTGCTAGCTCTACCTTCGAAATTCCTTCACATTGCATCCACCATTGAGCAATTTGTGGACTTAAATGCAATGACTTTGGAGGAACTCATCGATAGGCTCAAAGCACATGAGGAGCGTGTACATGGCTTCAACAACCAAGATCATGAAGAAAGACTCCTTTTAACAAGAGAGGAGTGGAGAGCAAGAGAAGCAAAGGGTGGAGAGAAGCTTCTTTTGACAAGAAAAGAGTGGAAGGCCCAGGAGGGTGGTCAAAAGAAGAACAAGAAATTTGACAAATCGAAGATTCGATGCTTCAATTGTTAAAAACTTGGTCACTTTGCCAAAGACTGCTCCAAGAACGAAAAGGAAGATGAGATGGCGCTTCTTGCGTCAGAAGATACTTTGTTTTGATCTCACAAGCAAGGTGTGCTCGAGATGAAGATGTGACCATCTCGAGTGTGTGGGTGTGTGATCGGATTGAAGATGCGTCCATTCCGAAATCAAGTGCAGGATGAAGATGAGTCCATCCTGTGGTTGAAGATGTGACCAACCCGAATTTGTGTGCAGGATAAAGATGCGGCCATCCTGGGGATGAAGACGTGCCCATCCCAAAATTAAGTTGTGCAGGGTGTAGATGTGACCATCCTCGGGGTGCAGTTGTGTCCAACCCGAAAGTGTGTTTAGGGTGGAAGTGTGTCTCCATCATAATTAGTGTGGGTGTGATCTAGAAAAAAGAGATTAGGGGGGTGATTGTTAGATATAATCCCGTTTTTCTAGAGTAGTTAGAGTTAGAGATAGAGTCCAAGTCAAATAACAGTAGGAGTCTAGGTAGTATTAGATTAGGACTCTGTAATTTGGGGCTATATATACAGGCTCCCCCCATTAAGAATAGATCAAGAGAACAGTTTAGAGGAAATTAATCCACGGATTTCCAACAGCGGCAGAGGCGGAGACGGAGTGAGGAGGCGAGGGTGGAGGCGCCAGGCGGGCTGAGGAGGCGGGCTGAGGGTGAGGAAGTGGCCCAGTTAGTGTGAGCCATCGGATCTCATTCGACGGTCCATATTTTAGATGAACACATATAAATACTACCCCTACCCTAACCCTACTCATTTTCCCTCACCCCCTCTCTCTCTCCTTTGCAAAAGCGGCGGCGGCAGCTCCACCGACGGCAAGGCGGCGGCCGTGGTGGTGACGGGAGGGCCCGCCAGCGGCCGTGGTGGCGACGAGAGAGCCCGCCGGCGGCCACAGCGCAGCGGCGGGAGGTCTCGGCCTGTTCAGCGGCGGCGGCGGCGCCAGAAACAGCGGCAGCGGCAAAGGAAACTGCGGCCGGCCATGGCGTCCGGGCCGAAGCGCCTGGATGCCTAGTCGCCGACTAGGCGTCGCCTAGGCGATGACTCGAAAACGCTGGCGGTAAGGCGACCGGCGACGACAAGGCGTCCTTGTCGCCTTAATCCCGAGCGTAAGGCGTCTGGGGTGTCCGGGGCGTCCTTGAGGCGTCCGCCGAGGCGAGCTCAAGGCAACGCCTTAGCTCTAGATTGAATCGGGCCTTATTCTGTTAGCTCGGACCTAGAGTCGGACCTTGTTAAAAAGGTGTTTTGGTAGTATTTAAAACTTTTATCGTCAAAGCCAATGTATTCAGCACACATAGGTTTCACAGGTTGTGTGATATGTAAAGGTCCCAAAAATATGAATACAAAGAAACTGATGTTTGAAACAAACATTTGATTTCATATGTATGAAAATTGGGACTTATTTAAACTTTCACATGTGATGATGCACATGAGATCTCTCTACAAAAGCTCATGTTTATTTGCATCCTTGGAACCAAGGTGGATTTAAAACCATGAATATGAAGTTATCATGTGCAAGAGGAAGTTCAAATTAACTTTTGAACTGGGCCGGGTGAGAGAATAAGAAGGGGGCGAGGGGCCGGGCCGCGTGAGGGAGAGGGAAAGAAAAGGGAGGAGCGGGCTGGGCCGCTGGGGTTAGTGGGCTGCGCCCAGGAGAAGTCCTTTTCCCTTCATTTTTCTTTTTTTTTCTTTTTTTGTTACTTTGATTTCAAATTTTGATTTGAATCAATTTTCTCATTTATTTGGACGTGTGGCCGTTACCGATATACCCCACGTAAATAGAATATCATCCTCGAGATTCGGTTTGCTCTCTCAAATAGGTGGGGAAACTCCCTCCTGAGGTCGTCCTCTCGCTCCCATGTAGCTTATTCTTCGGTATGGTTGGTCCACTGGACTCGGGAGAATCGCATTGCACTATTGCGTGTCTGCCGGGTGACGACGTCAAGGATCCTTGTGGGCAGCTCTTGGTATCGCAAGTCGGGCTGCAGGTCCATTGCTTCGCATGATATTTGATCCTCCGGTACTCTCAAGTATTTTTTGAGCTGCGACACGTGGAACATGTTGTGGACCTCGGACACCGCCTCTGGCAACTTCAAATGGTAGGCCACTGCTCCTATTCTTCCGAGTATCTCAAACGGTCCGATGTATTTTGGGGCCAACTTTCCCCGTGTCTGGAATCTCCTCGTACCTCGGATAGGCGATACCCTAAAGTATACGAAGTCACCCTTGTCGAAAGTGAGTTCCCTTCTGTGGGTCTCGGCATAGCTCTTTTGCCTGATCTGAGCTACCTTGAGATTCTCCCTTATTGTGGCCACCCGTTCTTCTGCGTCTTTAATTATGGTGGGGCCAAAATACGAGCGTTCTCCAACCTCTGACCACATCAGTGGTGTTCGGCACTTTCTTCCGTACAATGCCTCGAACGGTGACATTTGTAGGCTAGTTTGGTAGCCGTTGTTATAGGAGAACTCTGCAAATGACAGACTCTTTTCTCAGTCCTTTCCGTATGTCAGTGCACATGCGTGTAGCATGTCTTCTAATATATGGTCCATCTGCGGATGGTAGGCGGAACAGTAATCCAGTTTGGTTCCTAGAAGCGCATGCAAACTTTTCTAGAAGTTTGCCGTGAATTGGGAGCCACGATATGACACAATCTGGCTCGGTACTCCGTGCAGTCGTAGTATGTGGTCGATGTATAGTTGTGCTAGTTGATCTGCACGGTGGGTTGTTTTGACTGGTATGAAATGGGCCACTTTTGTCAAACAGTCCATGATGACCTAAACAGAGTTGTTTTCCTTTTTCGTCCGGGGTAACCATGTTATAAAGTCCATAGCGATTTCATCCCATTTCCACACCGGTATGGTTAGTGGTTGTAGCAACCCTGCTGGCCTCTGATGTTCGGCCTATACTCGGCGGCAGATGTCGCAATGGGCGACAAACTCTGCTATTTCCCTTTTCATAGCCATCCACCAGTACTTTTGCTTTAGGTCCTGGTACATCTTGGTGGTTCCCAAGTGGATGGAATACGCTGAGTTGCGGGACTCATCCATTATTAGTCGCCTTAGTCCATTCACTTTCGGCACGCATATCCGGTTCTCATATCACAGGGTTTCGTGTTCTTCCACTCAAAACCCAGGGGCTTTGCCTACCCCTTTCTGAGCCTTTAGTGTATGGATTTCCGGATCCTCCCGTTGGGCTTGCCAAATTTGGTCCTCTAACATGGGTTGTAGGCACAGGGTGCCCAGGTACCCGTTGGGTGCTATGTGCAAGTTCAACTTTCGCATCTCCGCTTTCAGGCTTGGTTGGCAGTTAACAGCCCTTATAGTGTTACAGTGAGCCTTCTGGCTCAGTGCGTCGGCTACGACGTTAGCCTTTCCAGGGTGATATTGTACTTCCAGGTTGTAGTCCTTTATTAGCTCCAACCACCTTCACTGCCTCAGATTTAATTCCGACTAGGTGAATATGTATTTCAGGCTCTTGTGGTCCATAAAGATCTGGCACTTATTTCCGATCAGGTAGTGTCTCCAGTTTAGTGTGTGAACCATAGCTGCCAACTCCAAGTCATGGGTTGGGTAGTTCTTCTCATGGACCTTCAGTTGTCTGGATGCATAAGCGAGGACTCGGTCATCCTGCATCAGCACACACCCGAGTCCTTGTCGGGAGGCGTCGTAGTATACTACAAAATCGTTGTGTATATCTAGCAAGACTAGTATTGGGGCTGTGGTAAACCCTTCTTTAATTCCCTGAAACTGTTCTTGCAGGAGGGAGTCCATTCAAATTTCTTGTCCTTCTTTGTCAACTCGGTCATGGGTCCCGCAATTTTGGAGAATCCTTCTATAAACCTCCGGTAGTACCCGGCTAGTCCGAGAAAGCTGCGTATTTCCATCACGCTAGTGGGCTGTTTCAGTCAGTGACTGCCTCGACTTTTGCTGGGTCCACTGCCACTCCCTCGGCCTTTATGATGTGCCCGAGGAATGCGACCTGCTGCAGCCAAAATTCACACTTGCTGAATTTGGCATACAGCTAGTGTGTCCTTAACCTTCCCAGTACTATTCTGAGGTGTTCGGCATGCTCCGCCTGACTTTTTGAGTAGATCAGTATGTCGTCTTTGAAGACGACAACAAACCTGTCCAACTCTTCCATGAATATCTTGTTCATTAGGTTCATGAAGTAAGCTGGTGCGTTGGTCAGCCCGAATGGCATCACCGTGAACTCGTATTGTCCATAACGAGTTACAAAGGCTGTCTTCATGATGTCTGCATTTCTGATTTTTAACTGGTAGTAACCAGACCGCAGGTCAATCTTGGAATAGTACTTTTCTCCCTTTAGTTGGTCGAACAAGTAATCCATCCGCGGTAAAGGGTACTTGTTCTTAATTGTGACCTCTTTCAGGGACCGGTAGTCAATACACATCCTCAAGCTACCGTCCTTCTTTCTGACAAAAAGCACGGTAGCTCCCAGGGTGAAGAGCTAGGTCAGATAAACCCTTTCTCTTGTAACTCTCCGATCTGCTCCTTCAACTCAACTAGCTCATTGGCTGCCATCCAATACGGTCTCTTGGCTATCGGTGTCGCCCTGGGTATTAGGTCAATCAGGAATTCGATAACCCTATCCGGGGGCATCCCGGGTAGCTCATCCGGGAAGACGTTCGGGTATTCACTTACAACAGGGACTTGTTCCAAGGGTGCAGTTTCCAGGCTGCATACTAGGGGTTCCATCCCAAGTTTGCGTGGCTGGCATGTTACTGTAACCCCGTCTCGGTTTGTCGTTGTGACCTTGCGGTCGTCACGGGATATATTCCCTTTGTGTCGTGTCAACCAGTCCATTCCAAGGATAACATCTATGTCGTCCGACTTCAGGACGACTAGGTCCGCTAGGAATTCTACCCCACTTATCTGGATCTTAACCCCCAGGCATCCAAGATGGCATTTTATAGTGGGCCCTAGGGATCTAGTTACTAGTGAGGTCTTTAGCCATACCGTTGGCAATCCACTTCTAGCCACAAAGTTGGAGGAAACAAAAGAGTGTGAAGCCCCGGAATCAAATAATATTGTGGCAAGAGTTGAGTTGATCAAGTACTAACCGATTACGATGTCTGGAGCATCCTCAGCCTGGCTTGCGTCAATATGGTTCGCGCGACCGCGTCCGAAAGACTGAGATCGGTTCTGCGGCCCTGACACTTGCGGTGGGTTGCGCCCATTGTTGGATGCAATGGTACTTACTCCTGATTTTGTTGGGGCGTCATTTGGTTTCCTCATGAGTGGGAAATTTGCGATTAAGTGTCCCGGGTCATGGCAATGGAAGGAAGCCCTGCCAGCACTCATCGTCCGGGTTGTGTTAGCATTGCCCTGCTGCGGTGTAGTGGTGCTTGGTGGCCGATATTGCTGCATGGGCTGCTGCAGGTTGGACCCCGTGGTGCGGAACTGCATTGTGGGTTGTTGTCGCGGCCTCGGCGGAAAGTTAGGCCTTGCCTGTTGGAATCGCTCCGGCTGCTTGAACTTTTGCACCTGGAACTTCCTCTTTTGTTCCCCATCCAGCTGGGAACGTGCCTCTTCCAACAGTATATCCCTATTCATGAGGGTGTTGAAGTCGGGGTATATGTGGGTGACAAGTTTCGCCTTCATGACGCTGTTCAACCCTTTGCGAAAACAGAATTGTTTCTTCTTGTCAGTGTTGATTTTGATAATGGCATAGCGTCCCAACTTCAAGAATTTCTTTGTGTATTGGTTGACGGTCATGGCTCACTATCGTAATGCATGAAACTTGTCCGCCTTCATTTTCTATAACCCCTTTGGGTATATGGTAATCCCAGAAAGCTTGCTGGAACTCCTCCCAGCTTATTGTGTCAGGTTCAGCCGCTGCTTCACGGTAGTTATCCCACCATTCCGCAGAAGCTCCCACGAGCTGATGGGAGGCTAGCATAACTCGCTCGTGGTCTCCGACTGCGGTTATGGCAAGTTTCTTGCTTATGTTGCACAACCAGTCGTCGTCTGCCAACGGATCCTCGTCGGTGCCGTCAAAGACCGTGGGTCGGAGCCTCATGAACTCTGACATCCTAGAGGGCGGAGGCGCCCCAGGGCCTCGCTTTCCCTGCATTGCTTTGGTTATTGTCTGTAGTAGTTACGTCTGTACTGCCATGACTTCGGCCAACGTAGCAAGTGGCGGTGGAGGCACTACTTCCTCCTCCGCGGCTGCTACTTCTTCGGGGTTGATTTCCCCAACTTCCTCTGGAAGGTTTTTTGCCCTGTTGGGTTCATCCCTCCCAACAGATTATGCCCGTCAGGCCTGGATTGGCACGCGGCGCCCTGCTCCCCTGCCCCTATGGGTGGGTATGCCTCGGGGTGCATGCACTACAATTGCCTGAGCCCCTTCACTAGCGCGCTCCCGGCGTGCCTGGACTCTAGCGGATCTCTTCAGGGCCATCTTGGGAAGTTCAATATTATGGAAGTTTGGTTGCTGTTTGTTCTTTGTTTCATGCTTTACTCGCCTATAATCTAGTTTATATGTTCGCTAATTTGGTCAAACTAGTCTAACTTATATTTGTCCAAGAGGGGTGCTCCTATGTGGTCTCTTTCCCATATCACTCAACAAAGTTTTATCACACACTGAAAATCCATTAAATCCCGGCAAATCACATCATCATTACTAGAGTACAATCATCACATGGTACAACACATAGCAGGTCTAGGACCTTGCAACACACTCACGCCACACCTAACAGTTGTGATGCTAATCATCCACTAACATGGGGTACACAACTCACACTACGCCGGGCTACTCAAGGTACTACAGGCTGCTGTCTCCGTGACTACTGTGGGGGAAACAAAGGGGGCACTGCATCCTCCATGTCGTGGTCCTAGCGCCACTCGCGCCCCAAGTCGATCTCGTCGTCAACCAACTCCTCAACAGTGAAGGGTAATTGTCCACCACCACGTCCTGCAGTCTCCTGGCTAGGTCCTCCACAACTAGGTTGCCCTCCTCTAGTATATCGACGCTCGAGTCCTGACCGTCGCCTCCCTTCGGGTACTCGCCCTCATCTGGATCGTCTTCGGTGTTGTCGTCGGAGTCGTTGTACGTCTCTATGCTCCTAGTGCGTCCTCCACGCAGCCGCTCCAACAGCCGAAGGTCCTTGCATCGACCGAAGAGTCCAGCACCTCTGGCCACAGTGGCTTGGACAGTGGGAGTCAGGTGGGGTACAGCCGGCACACGCACGGTCTGCGGGCCACTCTCATGCTGCACTGCCAAGGTGCTCTTACGAGTAGTGATCTGGACCCGCGCTCCTCCTGAGCGGGCTCCGGCCTGGTAGAGGGAGTCCAGCTCCCTGACGTGGGCTGCAGTCCTCTGGTTAAGCTCCACTGGCAGGGCCTCGGTCACCTCGCGAACCCTCGTGATCTCGGTGCAGGCCTCGTACAGCTGGGCCTGCAGACTCCTCACTCTAGACTCCGCGTCCTGAGTGCGAGCAACCTCTGCCCTCCACTCTGTCTGGGTGTCCTCACAGCACTGGTACAAGACGTGCAGGTATCTGGCAGTCTCTGTCAGGGTAGTGTCCTCCACAGTCCTGGTGCATCCCTGCAGTGTCGCAACTCGGTGCCTCCATATGTAGTTGTCCTCTCGGCGCAGGGGGAAGTAGTGGATGGGCATTGGCCCGGTCCGCTCCATGCACCTGTCGCTGAGCTCCAACAGCGCCTCTCGTGCAACAGCCCTAATGGAGTCTGCGTAGCGGGCTCCAATGAAGCTGAGTGCGTAAGGCTGCACTCCGTAAGGTCCCAACGCCTCAGTGATGTGGACCTCTGCCTCGCAACAAGGTGCACCGTCCTCCTCGTACTCCCTCCAACAGTAGCACGGGAACCTCGCCGAGTCCCTCCAAGGTGTGGATCAGCACCTGCAGGAACCCAGTCAAGTTCTAGCAAGTACCCTCAGACCAGCCGTCCATCTGTCAAGGAAAACTATGGGGCTAGTGTTGTTTTTGACAAAGATAATTTAACATAAGAATGAGGTAAGTCTAGTAGTGGTAGGTTTTTGCACATAATTTTGGAAACTACGTGTTTCGTCGGTGTTCTGTCTCTAAGGCTTCGTCCTACGGCCATGTACGGCTCTAATACCACTCTGTCGGTCCAACCTTTCTCTGGGCCCACTTGTGCATTATGTACCAAACCCTGGATCAGTAGTTGGTACACACAATAGAATGGATGGAATACCATACATTAACTTAGTCTCAACATGACCTTTATAGTCTTACAAGCATGTCTTAGAGTACAAATCATGGGCCTCGCAGGGCCTCAAAAGAACAGAAAAATCGAAAAGCACGGATTATGTGGCTCCCATCCCCTAAGGCAACCTTGGGCGCAGGACTAGGCCTACTCGTCGATGTATCGTGCTTCATCTTCTTCCTCCCACTCCTCTTCTGCTTGTGAGGGTCGTGAAGAAAGCAAGAGTGAGTACGGAAGGTACTCAGCAAGCCCTAACACTATTCAAGTGAAAGTGTTTCATGAAAGGGATTCGTAGCAAGGCAGGCTATACGGCTTAGAGTTGTCGAAAAGCATTCATGCAAGGTCTCTTTGAATGAAGGTTTTGCAAATAAAAAAGGAGTAATTGTATCCTAATTTTAGTTGGTGGGACCTTGGGGAGTTGAGCTCTATCCCGCCAGTTCCTTAATTTTTAATCGAGCGTTCAAGCCCACGGCTTTACTAGTCCCGGCACACAACCATAATACCCAAAACACGGCAAACACTGCCACCCATCCACATCAAGGAATCATACTAAGGCTAATCAACAAGAGCTCGGGACATAGTGTGTCAAGACCGTGGCAACAGTTATTCGGATTTTAACACTCTACAGAGGTTGTACACTTACCCACAGGTCATGCTCTCCTAGCAAGGGAGTAGCATAACGTTCACCTCATCTTCCCTGAGTAACCTCACAATCACACCTCGGGACGCAGCCAGGGGCTATTTGGGCAATTACTCCCCACTCGGATCACGGGTAATGACTACCCCGTGTCTTTTCTTAGTCTCCCGTGCCCTACTGGCCGCCAGATAGCTCATGTGGAAGTCACCAAGAAGGTAGAGGGAGTCCTGCCCATACAGGTTTTGTGGTTGTACGAAATCACTATGACGAGGTCATATGAACCGATCCTTAAGTTGGTGAGGTGGATTCATCAATGTCCACGACAGGTAGACTACAATAAAGCACACACTACTCATTCACCATATCCCGCCTCAACTATTCCTCTTCCCCACTTCACCCCACACTAGTTGTACGGCGCAATTCCCCAACCCACCTCCTAACGCACACCACCAAGACACCTTTCAACACTTTTTGCAAATTCGACGTATATTTGCAGTGAGTTGCGATGCGAACATTGCAGGGTCCCTAAGCATTTTACTTTCAAGGAATTACTCATGTCATCACATTATAGTGTGATGATGGGGCCTTAGGGCATCAAGGAGGTAAGTTGACAAGGTCGAGGAGGGGTTCTTGGCACTTCACATGTCAAGCATATGACTATCATTTTGCAAGTATTCTGGCCTTGGACGGCGAGAGACAGTATGCTACTTGCTAGTGTAACAGCTAGCCGATGTCATCGAGCTAGGTTAACTGAGGAGCAAGTAACCACCGTCACTATCGACGCATCATCACGATGTTATGAAACCATCGTGTCGGCCAGACTACTTACACGGAGAAGCTACCACTAGTCAAGCGGGTCTTAACTACCTCAACATTTAAAAGTAATCACGTATTAAAACACGCTATCAGGGCAATTTTTTAAATTCATAGGAGCAATCATGTTCAAGGAGTTATAGCTTGCCTTCAAAAGCTTCTAGGAATTCCTCGTAATCCGGGTCTTCGAGTTCCTCGTCAGCTTCCTCGTTTGCTATAGTACGTAAATTGCTCGTATTAGTGTCGAACCCGAAAGGATCCAAGATACTTGGGTAAAATCACAGTAATGTGGCTGCAGGGGTTCTTAGGTGGTTCTTAACGGCAAGCATGTTTCATTTGGGCTTGGATGGGGTGGTGTCATCGGCTGGAGGGCCTCACCCTCTTTCCTTTCATCGTTACTTAATTAATTGGGTTAGCGCGATCACTGGCGATTAGTAATGTCCTAAAATTGTTCTTAGTCATTTTCCGCGTGTTACTATCCTCTAGTGACTAATTCCTATTTTTAGAAATTTTCTGGAATTTTTCTGCATCCGGAAATGCCTTTTTCAAGTTTCTGTATACACTGGTGGGTGGAGCTAGCAGTTTCCTGTGCAGTCCTAGTGACTGACAGGTGGGTCAAGGGGGGCCTGTGTGTGTATGTATCTCTGGTGCACGTGAACCAGGTCCACTGAGCTGTCTCCTTTGATTCCCATGGGCCAAGCCGAGGTGGCAGCTGACTAGAATGACAAATGGGCAGGGTGGCTGATGTGTACTGCCACCTGGGTTACACATGGCGCCACGTAGGCTTGCAGGGTGACATGGCGTCCGACCGGCGAGGCTCGCCGCCTGCTAGCCGGAGTTGAGGCTCTTTCTTTGCATGACCTAGCGGGTTATTTGCCGGTGATCTACGTGATGTGGGGAGTCAAGTGGGCGTGGTGTGCGGCTAGGGCGATCGTCGGAGTGTCGCCAGCGGCTCGCCGGAGTATGCGAGGACAGCAGTGTTCTTTGAACTCACTGTTATGCGTGTTTTCCTTCGGTCTAGCGCATCGGTTACGTGCATAGGGGTGCGTAGGTGCTCTGGGGATCTCGGTTGGGTTGATGCAGCCCTCATGGCGGCCGGCGACGGCGCACGGTGGACGGTGGGCGGCAGTCCACGGCGCCATCCTCCTATAGAGCTTTGGTGCGGGTGCTAGGGAGTGGCGCCACTCGGGCCATTGCTGGAGGTGCCAAAGAACAAAGGGGGAGGGGGAACCGTGGCTTACCGGCGGCGAATTCGGGGAAACGGCCGGAGTTGAGGAAGGATGAGAAAACTGCGAATTGCTCGCTAGAACCGGCCGCTCGGCGCTCAAATGGCTCCATGGAGGCTCGAGGAGGGTGGTGCGCACCTCTTGGGTCGGCGAGGGGGTCGCTTTTATAGTCGTCCGAGGCGGTGGCGGGGTACCGGGGATATTTCTCCCGCGCCATCAATGGGCCGTCGGGTTTCGGGGAGGAGGTGTGGCGCCGGAGGGTTTATTGCGACAGGCTGGGGTGGCGTGCGGCGATGGGACGGCCGACCTCCAATCATCGGGATTCCTGGCGGAGCGACGCTGTTCCACTTCGGGCGCATGGAAAACAGGAAAGAGGTGAGGAAGAAGTACGGTGTTGGGCTGGATCGGGCGAGAGAAAAAGAAGGGGGAGAGGGGCCGGGCCGCGTGAGGGAGAGGGAAAAAAGGGAGGAGTGGGTTGGGCCACGAGGGTTAGTGGGCTGCGCCGAGGAGGAGTCCTATTCCCTTCCTTTTTCTTTTTTTCTATTTTTTGTTACATTGATTTCAAATTTTGATTTGAATCATTTTCTCATTTATTTGGACATGTGGCCGTTACAAGCATTTTGTATAATTGTGCTTTAAAGTGGAAACAACTTATGATATAATGTACAAAATTTCCACTTTTGGTGGAAAATGTACCTGAATTGCATAATAGCAGACACGGGTTTAGAATATAATACAACTGCTTAAAAAGACAAAAAACTTTGTTGGTACTTGTCTCACTACAAAGTTCGCTAACTGGTCTTTTCTACTTCTTCTAGTGGTACTTTATAGTGAAGTTTATTATAATTATCCACCTTCAATGCTATGATGCGCCTTCAAATTCACCATGTTATCTATGTCCACTGAAGTGTGTAACCTATAATATTCAGACTTGATCTTGGTACGATAATCTTAATACTGAAAAATGTTGAAGCAAGTAAGATACAAAAATTTAGGCCCATTTATTTACTGAATGCAACCTTCAAAATTACAATGAAAGTACTCACTTATAGAATTATAAAAATTACTCAAAAAGTCATTAGTCCCACACAGACAGCATTCCTTCCTAGTCGCAACATAATTGAAGGAGCAGTCATATTACATGAGACTATACATGAATTACATATGAGAAAAAAAATGGGGTGGTGGTTAAGCTGGATTTTTGAAAAGGTGTATGATAATGTGAATTAGTGTTTTGTTACGCAGGTCTTAGAGATGAAGGGCTTCACAACACAACGGTGTGAATGGATTCAAACAGTAATGAAAGGAGGGCATGTAAGTGTTAAAGTTAACGACCCGAATAGTGAGAATTTCAAAACAGGAAAAGGACTTCGTCAATCCCTTATCCCCTGTTCTTTTTAATATCATTGTTGATATGTTGGCTATATTTATTAATAGAGCCAAAGAGAATGGGGTGATCTCTGGTGTTGTTCCCCACCTAGTAGATAATGGGTTATCGATTTTGCAATATGTTGATGATACGATAGTTTACGGATCACGATTAGAACAAGCAAAAAGCTTAAAATTATTACTGTGCACCTTTGAACAACTCTCTGGATTAAAAATAAACTTTAACAAGAGTGAGTTATTCTGTTTTGAAGGTGCCAAGGCTTATGAAGGGCAATAGGCCCAGTGCTTTGGATGTCGACATGGGACTTATCCATATAAGTATTTAGGTATTCCTATGCATTACAAAAAAATGAATAATAGAGATTGTAAGATGATAGAAGATAGAATAGAAAAAAAGTTAAGTAGCTAGAAAGGAAAATATTTATCTGTTGGAGGGCGGTTAGTGTTGATTAACTCGGTTCTTACTAGTTTGTCTATGTTCATGATTTCATTTTTTGAAATACCTAGAGGTGTCCTTGAAAGTATGGACTACTATAGATCCAGATTTTTCTAGCAGGGAGACAATCATAAGAAGAAAATATAGGTTAGCTCGTTGGGGTATGATTTGTCAACCTAAAGAGCAAGGAGGTCTGGGTATTCAAAACATAAACATCCAGAACCAGTGTTTACTAATCAAGTGGTTATTCAATTTAATAAATGATGATGGCATATGGCAAAGGTTAATCAAAAGAAAATATGTGAGAGATGAGACATTAGGACAGGTACAACGCAAGCCACGAGATTCTCACTTCTGGAGCAGTCTAATGAAAGTTAAAGAAAAAATTTAAATTATGCAAAGTTTCAAGTGAACAGTGGTCATAACACAAGGTTTTGGGAAGATGGCTTGGAAACTTTGCTCTCAAAGACAAATTTGCCTCTCTATATCATATTGCTAGACAGAAACATGTGACTATTGCACAGGTCTTTAGTACTATTCCACTAAATATTTCTTTCAGGCGGAGACTGGTAGAGAACAATTTGGTGAGATGGCATAGGTTAGTGACATTGATAGCTAATGTTCGCCTAAATAATACAGATGATATGTTGAGATGGGAATTACATCAGAATGGCATGTTCTCTGTTAATTCGATGTATAGAGCTTTGATTACAAATGGTAATGTTATGGTCATTGAGACTACCACTAAAAATAAAGATATTTATGTGGTACCTAAAAAGGGGTGATACTTACAAAAGATAATCTAGTAAAACGTAATTGGAAGGGTATGTTTACCATCATCTGTCTCACGTGTTTGGTTTTTGGCTTATATCGTTCCCAGCCACTGTCAGAAAACTGATATTGGTAGCTGTTGCAGCAATATGGTGGGAAATATGGTTATCCAGGAATGACATTATATTTGATAACAGTCCAATGAAAAATTATGTGCATTTACTTTTTAAGGATACTCATTTGCGTCGCACTTGGATGTCGCTACAAAAGGCTGAGATGGACATGGACATTATGAGGAAGGCTTGCCGATTATTGGAAGCTACTAGTATGGAGGTTTTGCTCGCTTTGGATGGTGCCGTAGTAGTAGGATTATATATTAATAAATTGTATTCGGTAGCCCGGGTTTGTCCAGTTATCTCAGACTTACAAACATTCATGTACTGTTCGGGGCTTTCTCTGTATTTGACTGGCCATAACCTCATGTTTAGAGGGAAAGGTCGGGTAATACCCATTATATAAAAAATGTTTTGAACATAAGTAAAAGTAAAGCGTCCTGCGTACTAGTTCCTGCTTTACGGTGGGAAAATGTGCATGAAGTGTGTAGTTATCAGAGATAGACGTATACAACTGTAACTTCCAAAAGAATCGATTGCTTTGTTTTAGTTTATCCCAAATTAAGTCTACGAAGATACAAAGGCATCAAATGTTATGCGGCAGGTTACAACTACTTCTTAACATTATTTTTTCGAGGATGGTTGTTGCTTCTCTAACGATGTTGTTGAATCTGTTTTGTCTTTGATTGCTTTGTCATTGTGTTTGTTTTGTCCTAACATCTTATAGTCCATCTTTTGCAACGCTACGATGAAAATCAGGATAACTATACTCTCCATTTTAAAAGGAAGAAGTACAAAAAACAATCTATGAAAAAATGACACCAACCTAACTGAGGCGGTCAACGCATGTCTGTCGAGCATGCAGGCACAGTACAGACACATACGTGGATTAGCTGCTAGCTGGCTCCTTGCGAGCAGGATCTTGCAGAGGCCATGGAGAGGGAGTATAATATTGATAATGATTGGTGATTAGATAATTAGGGTTTTTCAGGTGGGCGGTTGCTGTTGAGTGAGCGCATGATTATAGTTAAGTTGACAGTACAGCCTTTTGTTCTCCTCGATCGTAGAGGTGATGCTCCCGCGACGTCACCTTCTCCTTGCCTTGTTGGGAAATGTTGTATGTAGAGCCAAACCTCTGCCCTTGGGGTTCTGGGTAATTACTGGCATCGCCCCCTGACCAGTGAAACCTTACTAGTAGTATGTCACTATATATTATTCGTTGGATAACAAGCACGCAGGATGCAGCAGGATTAGACTTGTCGCACTCGTGGACCTCTATATTGGATCTCTAAAAGAATATTCGTACCTTTTTACAGTCATCTCTAAAAGATTTCTACATTTACAGTTTATTTCTCTGCACTCGTGCACCTCTATATCAACTTTCATCTATTTTATTTTAAATAATACAATTATCTCATATTTTATATAAATACTTTTATGTTAATAATGTTATATTTATAACTTATTAAAAAATCACAAATTTATTTTTCACATTTTTCCTCTTCTTTCTTTTTATTTTTTCCTTTTCCCTCTCTTTTTTTTCTTTCCTTTCTTCCTCCCTCTCCGCGTAGCGGCCCCAGTGCGGCCAGTCGGCCAGTCTTAGGACTTCAATTTCCTGGAGGTCCTATCCACGTTCCGGACGCGCGCTGTTGTGGTTCTTGGAAACTGTTCTACTACTACCTCATTCCGGCAGGATCTAGTGTTTGTCAATAAAATTCGACGATAACTGGTTGTGCTTGATGTTAGGAATAAACCCGACACGCGTCTGGGCGCGACCGCTGTGCGAGGTCCGCCGGCGAGCGTCGTGAGTTCGAGTGTGTGCGTGGGTTGGCACGTATGTGCTGCGGCATGTATGCGCGACGTAGCAGCAGGAGGCTGGGCCGAGGAACAGGTCGTACGTCGTGGACGCGCCATGCGCGCGCGCAAGTAGGAGCTCGTAGGCAGCGCGGATCGTGAGCAACGGCAAGCTCAGGAGATTGTTGCTCCGGAAGCAGCTGCTGCTAGTTAGGAAGTTGTTCGCGTCTGTTTGCTGAAGAAAAAAAGAAAATGCAGAAAAAAAGCTAGCTGCGTTCGAGTGTTCGTGCACCACGGCCGTGCCTGTTACTGTTCATCTTCCAACTCCCTTCGTCCTCTGTTCTTCGAGCGTGCGGCGTGGTCGAGTGCCAGCGCTGTGCCGATCCAACACGTGGCATCAGAGCCTCGTTTCGATGTGAGAGTGATGGCGTTAGTACCTCACGGTGTAGGGGGAGCACGGTGTCCATATCGTACCCCATGCTGGCGCCGGCGAGCTACACCGCGTGGGCGATCAAGGTGGAGGCGATCCTCGACACCCAAGGTCTGTGAGAGGCGCTGGCTCCCGCGGACGGCGTGGCGGTGGACGAGCAAAAGAACAAGACAGCTCGGGCGCAGCTCCTCCAAGCGCTGCCAGAAGACATTCTCATGCATGTGTCGACGAAGCCGATGACGAAAGAGGTTTGGGACAGCCTCAAATCGAGGTTCGTCGGTTCAGATCGAGTGAAGGCGGCTCGGCTGTCCACGCTGAAGGGCGAATTTGATCGTTTGTCGATGGGTGACGGCGAGACGCTCGACGAGTTCACCGGCAAGATCAGTGGCATGGCGGCGAGGTACGCCGCGCTGGGCTCGACGCTCGACGATGCCACCATGGTCAAGAAGCTTCTCGACACCGTCCCAGATCGGCTCTATCCTGCTGTTGCGGGGATCGAGCAGTTCTGTGACGTCGACAAGATGCCGTTTGAGGAGGCACTTGGCAGGCTGAAGGCATTCGATGAGCGGTGCCGTCGGCGCACTCATGATGGAGAGACGTCTGCCGGTGATGGATAGCTACTGCTCACAGAGACGGAGTGGAAGGTTCGGCAGAAATCGAAGCGGTCGTCGATCGGGAAGTGCTACAACTGCGGCGCTAGCGGTCACTTCACCCAGGACTGTCGGTGGTCACTTCGCCCGAGACTGCCGCAAGCCAAAGAAGGAGGAGGAGGAGGCGCTGTTCGCCAATGCCGACGAGGAACCGGCGCTGCTGTGAGTCGGCACGTATGGTGGCGTTCGGGTTTAGGGGGAGATTGTTAGGAATAAAGCTGACACGCGTCTGGGCGCGACCGCGTTTGTGCGAGGTCCACCGGCGAGCTTCATGAGTTGTGCGTGGGTTGGCACGTATGTGCTGCGGCATGTGTGCGCGACGTAGCAGTAGGAGGCTAGGCCGAGGAACGAGTCGTGCGTCGTGGACGCGCCATGCACGCACGGGAGTAGGAGCTCGCAGGCAGCGCGGATCATGACCAACGGCAAGCTCAGTTTGTTGCTCCCGTGCGAAGCAGCTGCTGCTATTTAGAAAGTCGTTCGCTCGCGTCTGTTTGCTGAAGAAAAGGCAGAAGAAAAGGTAGCTGCGTTCGAGCGCTGCGTGTGTTCGTGCACCACTGACGTGTCTGTTACTGTTTATCTTCCAAGTTCCTTCGTACTCTGTTCTTCGAGCGCGCAGAGTGGTCGAGTGCCAGCGCTGTTCCGATCCAACACTTGACTTGTTTTAGGTTTTATTCGAGCTTGACTTGTATTCTGAACGAGTCAATTTTAACCTTGCCTATAAGCCAACAAGTCTAATGACCACGAGTTCGAGTAGCTTGAGTAAGCCTGCTTGTCATGGTCATCCATAAGTTGTAACTAAATCACTAATATGATATATATAATCATATTGTTTATCCACTGAATTGTTACCTATGCTATCGAATCCTATTAAAAAGACCCAAAATATGATCTTAATATAGCGCTAGCAACAAATGATGTGCAGTGTCGTCCACCTCCCAACTCCATCAACATTGAACCTAAATTCATTGGACTTTATTGAATATCCATGAGACTAACGATGTCAAGGTTGTCAATGTTAAGCTACTATGCACCGACCAGTTGCACCCAAAAGCTTAAACTGATAGCGAAAGGTAACCTTGCCTATAAGCCAACAAGTCTAATGACCACGAGTTCGAGTAGCTTGAGTAAGCCTGCTTGTCATTGTCATCCATAAGTTGTAACTAAATCACTAATATGATATATATAATCATATTGTTTATCCACTAAATTGTTACCTATGCTATCGAATCCTATTAAAAAGACCCAAAATATGATCTTAATATAGCGCTAGCAACAAATGATGTGCAGTGTCGTCCACCTCCCAACTCCATCAACATTGAACCTAAATTCATTGGACTTTATTGAATATCCATGAGACTAACGATGTCAAGGTTGTCAATGTTAAGCTACTATGCACCGACCAGTTGCACCCAAAAGCTTAAGCTGATAGGGAAAGGTGGGCAATTCACTTATATTTTAACACTCCCCCTCATGTGCAGACTCTCTTGGGCTGCAAACGTGGAATAGGAGTCGGCTGTAATTTATTTAATAAATTGCGCCCGCCGGGATTCGAACTCGAGACCTCTGGCTTTGATACCATGTTAAGATACTATGCACCGTCCAGTTGACCCCAAAAACTTAAGCTTATAGGAAAAGGTGGGCAATTCACTTATATTTCAACAGTCAATAAGCTTTAGAATTATAACTTGCTCCTGTTTGAATTATTGTATGCTTGATTTAAGATCGCCTCGAATTCTAAACGATTCAAGTTTGAACTTGACTACAGAATCGAATGGATACTAGACTCCAATCAAGATCAGCTCAAATTTTTATCAAACTCAAACTTAAAAGAGCCAAGCTCGCTCGAGCTCGACTCGTTAACAACCCTAGTAGGATCACTAGATTGGCTCGACCCCTTTAGCACAGCTTAGAGAGTTACTAATTTTCAGACGTCTGAAATTTGTATATCTTTTTAACCTACGTTTTGAGTTGTCAATCTAGACCAAATGGCTATAAATTATATTTTTTCTATAGTTAATATATCAATAATCTTTTCTATACTTAACACATAATCCTACAGAAATAAGAAATAACTAACAATAAACATATAAATCTTGAAATAGATTCGTCGACTCACGACATAGGTTGAAAATATATGCTAATTTTAAACAACTAAAAAATAGCATTCCCACACAACTTACCCCGTGTTGTTCTCCCATACCACTCGCCGCTACATCTCGGTCTCCGACGCAATGGACGACGTGGACCTCTGCCTGCAGCCTTGACTCTCTGCAGCAGGAGGTACAGCTACAACCTTCCTCATTGGATGCCACGACACTGGTAAGGCTCCGGCAGCCCTTCACGGCTCTGCTTCCTACAGGCTTGAGATGGAGGTGCATGCCCATAATTGATAATCCTCTCGCGGCCAAAATCTGGACAACGATCGCTCCTTAAAAATGCCTGCATTTCCACTGGATTCTGCACCAACGGCGCCTCCCTACTAGAGAGCTGCTCCACCGCCGCCAGCCCGCCACTATGTTGACACAAGTGCTAACAGGCGAAATGGGCCAGCACCACGCGGCAAAACTCAGATTGTGACGTGTCATGGGCTAGCAGCTGCGTCCGTGGACTAGTACGACACGTGTCGCTTCAGCAATTGGTTGTGCCATACGTGTAGACGTGAGTTGTCGGTATTTCAGGATCAGCTAGATCCTCTCTTTGGAGTTTGGCTGGGGCACTATAGGAATGCGATAAACTTACGATCTATTTAATCGTCATAAGTAAGGTGTAAATCATCGTAATTAGTTTAATTACGACGGTTTATGCTTAATTACGTCGGTTATCAGCCGACGTTAGGGTTTGGTCGTAAGTTACGTAACTTACAACGGACACCGTCGTAAATTACTTAATTTACGACGGCGAACCATAGCCGTAGTATGTATGCCTCTAGACCACGTGGTGAGCTGGGCCATACAACTTACTACGGCTTGGACCTGGCCGTCATAAGTAACCGGCTTACTTATGACGGACTGGGTCGTAGCCGTCATATATTATATTTTTATTTTTTTTAAAGAAAAAAGAAAATAGCTGCTCTGCATAATTGCCAGCCGAGACAAACGAGAGATAATACACAGACAATATATATTCGACAATACACACACAAAAGAGAGACAATGCAGTCAATATTCGATGGTTTATTCACAAAGTTCAAAGGAATCTAAAAACTCTTAACGGCTACACACTCCCCTCTCGACTACCTCCTGAGTCGTGGACGTCGTCTCCGCGTGTCCCTCTCGGTGCAGGTAGCTGTGGAGATGGAGTCTGCGCCTCCGTCGATAAATCCTGCAAAGTAAATAAAAATTAGACATGTCTCTCTCTCCCTTTCTATCCCTCTCTCCCTCTTACCATCCCCCTCTCTCTCCTTCTCGCTGTCCCTCTTCCCATCCCCCTCTCCCTTCTCTCTCTCCCTCATTCTCTCTCTCTCTTTCACTCTCTCTCCCCCTCTTCCACTCTCTCCCTCTCTTTCTCTGTATCTCTCTCTCCCTCTCCCCATCCCTCTCCCACAATGTCGGGACACCTGTGCTGGGGGCACCTGTGGCGGCTGCGGCCACGCAAAAAATGTGAGCTACTGGCCAGTCTGTCGAGCTAAGGCCTGTCATCGCAAAATATTAGAACATATATATTACTGAAATGCTATAAAATTGAACTGCAGTAATTTAAATTACTTACCTCCACCGTTGCCCGCATCTGGACCATGATGTTGGCCTGGCACTCTTGGACGGCCCTCGGCCTGTCGAGCTCCTCCTGGGTCCGCGCAAGCCTCTCCTTCACGGCACGGAGTTCCAAGTCCCTCAGCGAGAGACGACGGCCACTCGACGGTCCAACGGATGAAGCCTCCGTCGATGGAGTGCCTCTCGAAGGTTGCGCTGCCCTCGAGTCGACAACTCCATCGAAAATGGCAAACCTACAAATGATAGAAAATAATAAGTAAAAGAAGGAAGATTAAAAAATAAACAATTGACCAACTCACCGTCCTTGGGCATTCCCGCTGCTGCTTGCGTACACAGCTCTAGGCTCGATTGGCGCGTTTTTCCAATCGTAGCCTTCGTCGTGTATCTTCTTGATCTCCTGCGCGTACTTTTCCTAACAAAAACAAAGAAATGGTGTAAGTGTGTCACTAATAGTATTACTTATAATTAACATGATGAATTTTGAAAACTTACCAGTCGGTCGGTCGCGACCTGGCTGCACTGTCCAGGTTGGGAAGGGTCACTTCCCCTATGACCTCTCTTCCAAACATGGATCGGTGTCGGCTCCTGACCGGTCTCTCGCTCCTGTAAATACGTGTTAGTAGGAGAAATATATTATGAACACATAAACAAACTTAAAATATACTTACCATGCGTTTAGCCAAACGGACGTAGCCATCACCATCGTAGTTGTGTTGGTCGTCTGTCACTCTGCAAGCTCGAGCCCTCGTGGACTTAATGAAGAAGTCCTGGCTAGCCTAGTACCGATAAAGAGCTCGGTACGCGTCGGACGGGCCCTCTAACCATCTAATACTAACATGCACATATAGTATCTCATCAATACTGTCAACATAAGTAATTATTGGTGCAGCGGAGAACATTAGGGTTACACCGTCGAAATCTCATCTGAATCCAGACGCCGCGTCTCGTCATAAGCACACTGCCTCGGTCACTCCCAGTTTGTCCAAAAAGGGACAATTCCGAACCTACAAGGCTCACATGCGTAACGCATGTGAGACGGGCCGTTCCGAAACGGGTGACGCATATTGTATAGGTTACGTTAATCTTATATTTTAGAGTCATTTATGAGAGAGAGGTAAGAACAAGGAGAGAGGAGGAAAGAACGAGAGAGACAGGGAAGTGGGTCAGCCGTCCTAAGTTATGCCCCATCGGGTCCTGCCGTTAACGGTCGAATGGCTTTATGGGTGTTGCCGTCCACGCGCGGGAGCTTGCTGTCCTCACTGTTGCCTTTTGCCTCCGTACCTGTCTATACGCATAATTGACTTTCAAATGGGCCGTGTCGGGCCATAAATGGGCTGTGTTAGGCTGAGCCAGCCCGAAGCCCGTTTATTTACATATCGATATTATACACTCAAACAATCAAAATGCTGGAACATTCAAACTAGTCACATGAGCTTTTATGGTTCTGTCGCCCTAATCATGCGACATATGGGCCCGGGGGGAGGGGGGCACCTCTGTGGTGACAAGGGGGAGGGGAGTCGGGATGAGGGGCAACGGCAGCGGCGGTGGCGGCGAAAATTAACGGCACATTAATAGAGAGGAGAGGAGGGCGGCGTACCTGGTGGCCGACGACGAGCTCGGAGGCGACGGCGCGTGGCAGAGGCGATGGCGCGCGGGAGGCGAGGTGAGAGCGAGCAGCGGCGGCGGCGCAGAGTGAGAGTGAGAAAGAAAGAAAGAAAGAAAGAAAGAAAGAAAGAAAGAAAGAAAGAAAGAAAGAAAGAAAGAAAGAAAGAAAGAAAGAAAGGAAACGACCCACTGGGTGTAGACAAGGGTTAATGACGGCCTGCTAACTTACGTCGGCCCCGAAGTTGGGACGTCGTAAGTTATGTGTAATGTTCGATGGCTTGCTTACTTACAACGGATTAGGGTTCGGGCTGTCGTAAGTAATTCATTAATTTCAACAGGCCTCTAACTTACGATAGCCGCGGGCTCATGGCCATCGTAAGTTAGTTTACTTACGACGGCCGTCCAGGACCGTTGTAAGTTATATAACTTATGACAGCTAGCCGTCGTAAGGTATCGTGTTTCCTGTAGTGGAGGACGTACAACATATTCGTATTAGAGAAAAGCGAGCTAATTTTAGCGATGTAGGCACGAGAGATTACTCATGTTTAGGCCGCTGCGGGCACTAATGACCCTATATTCTACTTTGTGGTTGTACTGCACAAAAGTGCTAGAGTGTTTGCTTGAGCGTCTATGGGCTTGGCTCATCCAAAAAATCCCCCCTCCGGTGCTGAGGTCTCCCTTTTGTAGTGCAGAGGGGTCTCGTGATGGACCAGAACAGGTCACAATTATGACGATAGATGGTTTGTCATATCAATAGTGAGTTATCTTTAAACCCTTATGACGGCTTATCGTATCCCACTCCATCCGGTGTGCTTGTGTAGGCGCATGCCGACTCCGCATTGATGTCGCAAACAGGGGGGTAAGAGCCCACGGCAGGCACTACAACTTGACAGCGTGCTTCCATCCATGCCAAAGTGGGTGTCGCACGCCGGTCAAGTGGGTAGGTCTCATGCTATTGTTTCTCTCCTCAGTCTATACCCGATGGTATGGAAGAGTAGTAACTAGGGATGGCAACGGGTAAAAAACCCGCGGATATCACTCTGGGTTATCCGTACCCGCTGGATAAAATCCGTATCCGAATCCGTACCCGTTACCCGCAGCAGGTATAAAACAATATCCGTATCCGTTACCCGCGGATATTTTTTATCCGCGGGTATATCCGTTACCCGAAAACCTTTAATAAAAAATACATTGCATATAGATTTATGGAACAGTTTGACACCGAGCAGCTGAGCAAGGGAGTTGGAAAGAAAAGAAAACCAAACCCTAGAAGTTAGAACTAGTATATAATGGTGTATTGGCCCACATGTCAGAACGGGTTCGGGTATACGGATATGGGTATGGATTTTTTTTACCCGATAAGAAATATCCGTTGGATTCAACCCGTTACCCGAACCCTTACCCGTGGATCTGAACTTATACCCGAATCCGTACCCATCGGGTCGGATATCCGCGGGTAAACGGGTAATGGGCACCCGTTGCCATCCCTAGTAGTAACTGTACTCCACAGGTCGCTTCCAGCCTCTGCCCAAGAGCATGGATGAGTGACGTCTTCCACTAACTGCCCTTCAATGTAGTGGTGGGACTTGGGCGGTGCGATCGTGCTTCGGGCCAGTTTGGCCCGTGGCCCGAAAGCACGACGGGCTAGTTTGTGCTGGGCCGGGCAGTCCGAACTGCCACACTTCCGGCCCAGGCATAGCCCGGGCACGCCGGGCCCGCTTCGGGCCGTGCCCGTCCCAAAAATTTTATGCCATGCAGGAAATTTTTTAAAAAATTACAAAAAATACAGAAAAAATATAGAAAAATTAAAAAATAAAAATTGGAACAAAAAAAAAGAAATGTGTACAAGAGGATAACTTACAAGATTTATTTAGAAGATCATGCACACATAATAAAAAAAGAAACACAAGCCAAATTTTTTGGGGGAATATAATTTTATTGATAAGTTCATTACAAACTGTCTCGTTAAAAACCTTACACTCATTGCGAGCTCCCCTCGTAAGTAAAAGAGTACAGTTTGTTTGAGTTTTTGTTCATACAATCAACAATACATCATTGAGACTCATCTAGCTCAAGATCCTCCATCGCTTTCATAATTTCTGGATCATCAAGACGGTGTTGATATCTAGATTCCACCGCCTCCCAATCTTTAAGACATTTGAGGCACTCAACCATCTTTGGTGTAAGAGAGGACCTACAAAAGTGGTTGAACAAAATCAACATTGAATCATTATAACATATGTTGAAAGAAAAATGATCGGCGATCTACTCACCTCCTTTCTTCTATTATCCTTCCAGCTGAGCTAAATATAACTTCGGAAGACACACTTGAAACTGGAATCAGCAAAACATCACGTGCAAATTAAGAGAGCACCAGAAACTGACGTTCATTGTCTTTCCACCATGCTAAGAGGTCCACCTCAACATCATCCTGAAAACCAACGTAAATGAAATGGTAAATATATTTTCAGATTTAGATGTTAATAAAAGCAAAAAAAACATACCTGAAGCATTGGATCGTGAGCCACGTGATCTATATTAAGATAGAGGGACAACTCGCGCTTGGATTCCAATATGATCTAGAGCCATGTGAGGATTTAGTAGAAGTTTCCTTGGACTTCAATTTTTTCCACATGTTAGCTGTCGTACTTCTTCTCTTTTCAAGTTGTTGTCCTTCGACTCTAGGGCGCGGTTGTCCATATTTCTGTTGATATAAACCAAATACTCGAAATATCTCAGACTTAACATGTGAGTACGCAGATGAGTAATCAAGATCAAGTTTATCACCAATAAATTATAAAGCGGCCTCTAATTGCTCTAGTTTTTTACATGGATAAAAAATTAGAGCAAAACTATAAAGATGTGGGATAGCATCAAAATTCTTCAGATATTTTGCTTTCATTTCTGCAACAATAGGAGCAAGTATTTCATCATTCTTATATTCATGAAATATTTCTACAAAAGTCATTAGCCATTCAAATAAAAGGGAAGAAGAAGGATAATAGTTATTGGACAACAAGGTAGTTGCATTATAGAATGGTTTCAATAAGTGTCGAAAATGTGATGCCGTGATCCAATCTATTTCATGAAGCACTATACCTACATCATGAGCATTCAAAAAGTGGTGAAAATGTTCTCATACCCTTTTAGTTGCTTCAACATGGTGTATGTAGAGTTCCATCGCACTTTCATATCTAGTGAAAACTTCTTTGGTTTCAACCCTTTTACACGGCAATATTCTCTAAAATTTTGATAAACTTTTGGAGAATTCAAAAGATAACGAATGGCACTACGTATATTATCAATGCATCCACTTGCCTTTGTTAAACCGGCCTGCACAATAAGATTAATGATATGACATACACATCTTTGATGTAGAACATATCCACCGATGTAGCTTTCAATATGTGGCTCAAGTATATCCATAGCCCTAGTGTTAGCTGATGCATTATCAAGAGTAATAGAGACAATCCTATTTTCAATACCAAATTCCCTAATAACCTTAGCACATGTGAGGCAATTGCCTCACCGGTATGATTCTCATCAATGACCCAAAATGCTAAGATCCTTTTGTTTAGCTTATACTCATGGTCTATGTAATGAGCAACAATACTAAGATAGTTTATCCTCTGAGGTGAAGATAACCAAATATCTGATGTTAGTGCCACAGAAAATGACATGCTCCTAAAAGTTTGTTTCAACATGTCCATTTTATCATTGTATCTTTTAATGATATCATGTCTAGTGGTTTTTTCTAGAAACATTACTATATTGTGGACTGAAATTGCCTACAGGGAGGTCAATAGGCTAAAATACCTAAAATGACTTAATTAAATAAAATTAGAACACAGTGGTCAGACTAGTCTGGCTCAGGGGCGGACTAGTCCGGTTTTCTTGTTGAAAAACCTAATAGGGCCAGACTAGTCTGCCTTAGGAGCGAACTAGTCTGGTCAAATTGCAGGAAAGGCTTAAAACTTGGTTTTTATGGGTTTTCTCTAGATTTTAGTTTAACAAAATATGGATGAAACAACTAGCAATCCTATATGACAAGTGTGATAGAATATATTGAAATGGATTGCAAGATTTTGATGATGTATACTCTAATCATGAGATAATTAAAACAAACCCTAAACAATATTGATCTTCAAATAAATATAAATGCAAGAGAGACACTGAGAATTTTTTCCGAGGTTCGATTCCACTCAGGAATCTACGTCCCCATTGAGGAGTCCACAAAGGACCTGGTCTAACAACCCTTTCCTCACCAAGTCACCACTAAGGCCAACCCAATTCTTCACTATCTCAAGGGTGAGCTTACAAAGTTTGGGGCTGCTCACAATCCGAGGCTCCCACTTGATCACTTCTACAAAGCTTCACCGATCTTACAAGCCACAGGTCACGCCAAGTGCACGAGATCACTCCGAGAGCCTTAAACGTGAAGTTCTTCCTTTTGCTCTTCTCACACACCCAAATTCACTTAGGATTTGATTCAAGAGGGTGAGTAGGCAATGGAGAAGGCTTGGAGAGGTTCTAGAAAGGTTGTGGCGGCGCTAGGGTTCTAGCATTATCTAAATGAGGTCGGGGCATCTCCTTTTATAGAAGTCTCGAATCCAACCGTTGCCACCTACCAAAAGTCCGGACTAGTCCGGTCAGGACCCGAACTAGTCCGATCTCACACAGGAACTCTTTGTCCGGGTGATAACAGCCATGTCTGGATGACCCGGACTAGTCCGGCCACTGAGGCGGACAAGTCCGGTCCACCAATACTTAGCCGTGGGAGCTCTCATCTCACAACCATGCAGACTAGTCCGCCTCAGAATGGACTAGCCCGAACTCACTCAGTGACTCTTTGTCCGGGTGAAACCGGACAAGTCTGGCTAGTCCGGACTAGTCCGACCACTGAGGCGGACAAGTACGATCTACCAGCACTTAGTCCCAAAACACTCTTTTCAACAGAGAAACAGACTAGTCCGTCCCAAAACGGACAAGTCCGAACTCAGTCAGAAACTCTTAGTCCGCCCCAAAACGGACTAAGCCGGGGTGAGTTTCGGACTAGTCTGGTCACTAGCCCGGACAAGTCCGGCGTGCCCAATTTTACCTCTCTACCTCTCTCCACTACGGTTTTGACACTTCTAACGCTTTGAGCTCTCTTCTATGATCTCAATGCACTTGACACACACATACTCTCACTTTTACACGGCTAGCCCGCTAAAGACTCAAGTGAAAACCTAATTTCTACTCTTTGAGTCTTCGACGCCGTTTTTCATCCTTTTCCTTTTTGAGAGTTTAGGTGTCCGCCTTGGAAACATCTTGTGCTTATGATCATCTCAGCTCATTAGTCTCTTAATTGTCGTCATCAATCATCCAAAACCCACGAGGATACCTAGATGCACTTACAATTTCCCCCTTTTTGGTGACTGATGACAACATATTAAGTTTCAACATAAGAGGTGAAAATTCGATTTTCATAACAAGTGTACGTATGCAAAACTCCCCCTGAATGTATGCAAGAGTAAAAGAAGGGCAGTGACATACATTCACATGTTATGGTGGGGTGCCTACGTGTTGTGCTCAAAAAATGTGATAAGACAATAAACATAGCAAGGAGCAACAATGATCAAATATAAACCATAAAATACAACACGTAGTGTTACACAAAAGATAGTCATGCATAAAACATAGATAACCACGTCCAAAAACATAAAACATAGGTGTCCAAAAGATCTATTACAAGACTAGGAGGTGATAAACAAAAGAGACCCTCTCCCCATCTCTCCCCCTTTGGCATCAAGGCACCAAAAAGGAAAAGATGGAAGAAGATACGCCTAAGTATACTTGTCATCTTCTTCTTCTTCTTCTTCTTCTTCTTCATCATCATCATCATTTTCATCGCTCTCCGTGGTCTCCGTATCCTAGTCCTCATCGTCGGCGGCGGTGGATGAAGGCACGTCCTTGGAGGAGCTTCCATCTTCCCTGAACTGGGTGAGCTCATCAGCGGTGAACTGTGGATATGGAGTGAGTTCCCCATCACTCTCCTCGGGAGGAGACTTGGGTACCTCAAGCTTATCACACACCGCCTTGAGGTACTTCTCTTGACGCCTCTCCATCCGTCGAGTCCGGACCTCCACACGCCGACAGGAGGCAAAGAGTGCGTTGAAGCACTTGAAGAATCCGCTCATGGACTACGGAAGAGGAGATGATGGGGGTGCCACTGAACTAGGAGGAGTCGTTGAACTGGAAGGAGGTTGAGCATTTTTCCTCCTTGAGGGTTCTGGCACAATGGGGGGTAGCTGAGGACGGAGAGGTCGATGAGTGACATCCTTGACAAAGACTATCCTCGACACCTTCTCAATTAGACACATGATGTACGGTGTATAACCGCATGAGCGGTTGGGAGTGTGAGAGATGTTGAAGATGTCATCCTAAATGTGTTGAACAAGGTTGAACTTCTCTTCACCATCTATCAGGAGGAGGAGATGCCTTAAGTTTCCTTGAATTACCCCTGCATCTCCATCCTTAGGGGCAATGGTCCTCCTCAGAATCCTGTTGAGGATGCTATAAAACGGCTTGATGTTCCTAGCAAGCCCGGCCTCATAGGGGACATGGCTAGGATACATATAGTCAAGCTGGTCCCTGTCTACTGCCTTAAGGTTGGAAATAATAATCTCATGATCCAAGTGCTCCTCAAGGCCAAGTATCTGTGCAAACCTCTCATAGGTGACTGAGTACTGCTCTCCATGAGTCATCCAGGTGATTTGTTGGTCACCGTAGGTGGAGAAGTACACAGTGGTGTAGAACTGCACAATTACCTCAATGTTCTAGTCATATTTGAAGCTCATGATTTCCTTGATTCCATGTCGCTCTATGGCTTCAATCACTGCATCAAAGGTCTTGTGCTCCCTTTTGGCCATGTAGTCCCAATCTACCCATTGAGCTTGAGTGACTGGGGTCTTCATCTTTACGTAGACCAAGCGGTAGTAGTCGCAGTGGAAGTCACACCAAAACCTAGGGTCGGTTGTGTGCTTCTCACAGTCATAGACTTTATCCATCCTTAGCCTTCTCACCTTTTCAGCCCCCTTTCCTTTGAATACAAATGCCGGATTGTTGGGTTGCCGGTTTGGATCTCTAGCAGGGGCAGCCATCTTCAAGGTGCCGATGGGCTTTGGTTGCCCTTTCTCCCTGATTACTATCCCTCCTGCCCTGTTTGTTGGTGCTTTGGCAGTTGCCTTTTTATTCTTGGGCTCCTCAGGAAGTGGAGCCTTGCCCCTCTTTGGATCTCGAGGAACCCTACCCTCGGATTCCTTCTCCTTCTCCTTTTCCCGCTCTTTATCTCCCAAGGTAACCAACCTCTTCCTCTTGGGCTCTGAGGCACTAGCAGCTTGGAAGCTTTGGGCTTCACGTTCAGCCCTTTTCTTTCTCCGTTGATCCTTCAATGATTCTTCAATGGCTTGGGCAATTCGTGCCTCCTCGTCGAGATCATGCTTCTTCTTTGTTCTTGCCTCTCGACGGATGGCTTCTTTAGCTGCTTGGGCCTCCTTAGCCGCCCTTTCTTCGGCAATGCGCCGATGAAGGGCTTGTCGAGCCTCCTCGGTTATGGGACTTGGAAGAGGAGAGCTTTGGTCGGCATATTTCCTGAGAAACAAGAGATGAGAGATCAAGGAAGTGGAATATTGCAAGAGAATTCACTAAAAATGGCTCAAGTTGGAGTTTGTTTTGTGTAAACGGAACTTGTCCGTTAAAGGACCGGACTAGTCCGCTCGAGATCGGACTTGTCTGTCCAAAACCGTACTAGTCCAGGTTATACAGGATGAACCCTAACCCTGGCCATTTTTCCGCAAAAACTTCAAATTAACTTGCAATACTCCTAGGCTACGATCGCATTGACACTAGGTACAAAAATTGTGAAGAGGTTTCTAACAAAAGACCTAAGAATGGAGAAAAGGGGGGATTTTTGGTTAGGTCAAGAATACCTCTTCAAATCTTCAAATGTGATGAAATCAAATTCGAGGCTTGAGCAACAAAGCATGGGGAAGAGTTTCCGCACTTTTTAGGGTTCCAATCCGTGGATTGGATGAGATTTTTTGTGGAAGAGATAAAAAATCGCCAATTTGGGGGCGCTTCCGGTTAAAGTGAGGGCGTGAGTGGACTAGTTTGTGTGAAGAGAGGGGTCTAGCTGCCCCTGGGGGGAAAGTCTCGAGGGACCGGACTAGTCTGGCCAGGTGCCCAGACAAGTCCGGTTGGCGGACCAGAGCCGGACTTCTCTAGGGCCGGACTTGTCCGGCCTCCCAGGCAATCTAGTCTGGTTGGACTTGTCCGCTGTGAAGTCTGACCTAGATATTTTGGACTTGTCCGGCCCATGGGCGGACTAGTCCGGTTACATGCTGAAATTCATATAATTTGAATTTTATCTCAAGAATATGATCCTTTTGGACAAGTTTTTGCAAATACCTTTGGCAAACATGGTCAGTAAGCATACATCAAACAAACAATGACCATATTTGACAAAGAATCCTTTTGAACATAGTTTTCATACAGTAAGATAGATTAGGGTGGTACGTCGAAAACATGCGATTTTTGAAGTTTATAAACAAGCAACAAACAGATGTGCACACTTCAAGCAACGTTTCGAGAATCTAGGATATTCAGTTCACTTCTTAAGTCACAAAAGTGTTTCTCATCAAGGGGTTTTGTGAAGATGTCCGCCAATTGCTTCTCACTCCTAACATGAGAAGTAACGATATCTCCCTTGATAGAGTGATCTCGTAGGAAATGGTGACGAATATCAATGTGTTTGGTTCTATAATGGTCCACGGGATTGTGAGCAATCTTGATGGCACTCTCATTGTCACATAAGATTGGAATATGGCTCAAAGTGTAAGCATAGTCTCTATGAGTTTGTCGCATCCATAGGAGTTGTGCACAACAACTCCCGGCTGCGACGTACTCCGCTTAGGCTGTGGATAAGGCAATGGAGTTTTGTTTCTTTGAAGACCACGAAACCAAGGACCTACCAAGAATTGGCAAGTCCCTGACGTGCTCTTCCTATCTACCTTACAACCGACATAATCGACATCGGAGTATCCAATGAGATTGAACTTGGATCCCTTGGGATACCAAAGTCCTAGGTTAGGAGTGTGTACCAAATATCTAAGAATACGCTTGACGGTCGTCAAGTGACACTCCTTAGGAGTGGCTTGGAACCGTGCACACATACACACACTAAGCATTATGTCGGGCCTAGATGCACAAAGGTAAAGCAAAGAGCCTATCATGGAATAAAATACCTTTTGGTCCACACTCGGACCATCTTCATTAAGGTCAAGATGTCTGTTGGTTCCCATGGGAGTCTTGATGGGTTTGGTTTTATCCATGTAGAACCTCTTAAGTATGTCTTGAGTATACTTGGTTTGACTTATGAACGTTCCTTTCTTGAGTTGTTTGACTTGGAATCCTAGGAAGAACTTCAATTCCCCCATCATTAACATCTCGAACCTTTCGGTCATTATGTTTTGAAAACTCATCACAAAAAGATTTGTTAGTAGAACCAAATATAATGTCATCAACATATATTTGGCACACGAATAAATCATCGTTAAAATGCTTAGTGAAGAGTGTATAGTCGACCTTTTCTATCCTAAAACTATTTTTAATAAGAAAGTCTCTAAGACACTCATACCAAGCTCTAGGAGCTTGTTTGAGGACATAGAGGGCTTTCCGAAGTTTAAATACATGGTTAGGATACTTATCGTCCTCAAATCCGGGTGGTTGCTCCAAGTACACTTCCTCCTTGATCGGACCGTTGAGGAAAGCACTTTTCACATCCATTTGGTATAGCTTGAAATCATGGTGAGTAGCAAAAGCAAGCAAGATACGAATTGATTCAAGCCTAGCTACGGGAGCAAAAGTCTCATCATAATCCAAACCTTCTACTTGTGCATATGCCTTTGCAACAAGTCTTGCCTTGTTTCTTGTCACAACCCCATGCTCGTCTTGCTTGTTGCGGAATACCAATTTGGTTCCCACAACATTTGTGTTGGGTCGCTTCACGAGTTCCCATACTTGATTCCTTTCAAAATTGTTGAGTTCCTCTTGCATGGCCACCACCCAATCTGGATCTTGTAGTGCTTCTTCTACCTTGCGGGGCTCCAAAGAGGAAACAAAAGAGTAATGTTCACCAAAATTAGCCATTCGAGAGCGAGTGGTCACCCCTTTGGAGATATCTCCTAGTCTGTTGTCGACGAGATGATCACGTTGAACACTTTGGTGCACTCTTGGATGAGGTGGTTGAACTCTTTGATCTTCATCTTCATTGTCACTCTTTTCTTCGTCTCCCCCTTGATCCAATCCCCCCTCTTGACTTTGATCGTTTTGATCTTGTTGAGGTTGGCCTTGCTCATCTTGAGCTTGATCATGGGAGGGAGACATATCTTCGTTTGTTGGATGATCATTTGAGCCTTGAGAATGTTCTTGAGGAAAAATATCTCCAAGTGCCATCCTTTTAAGTGCTTCTTGTGGATCCTCTTCTTTATCTAGCACACTTTGATCAACTTGCTCCACTTGGGAGCCATTAGTTTCATCAAACACTACGTCTCTTGCTATTTCAACAATTCTGGAGGTTTTGTTGAAAACACGATAGGCGTAGGTGTTTGAGTCATAACCAAGCAAGAAACCTTTATCGGACTTTGAACCATACTTCGAAGTCCTAGAATTCTTGTTGAGAATATAACACTTGCTCCCAAAGACACGAAAATAAGAGATGTTGGGTTTGTTACCGGTTAGAAGTTCATAGGATGTCTTCTTCAAAAGTCGATGAAGATACAACCGGTTTATGGCATGGCAAGCGGTGTTAACCGCTTTCGCCCAAAATCGATCCAACGTCTTGTACTCATCAAGCATGGTTCTTGCCATCTCAATGACAGTTCTATTCTTCCTCTCAGCCACCCCGTTTTGTTGAGGGGAGTAGGGGGCTGAAAACTCATGCTTGATGCATTCTTCATCCAAGTATTCTTCCACTTGAGAGTTCTTGAACTCGGTGCCGTTATCGCTCCTTATGTTCTTGATTCTTAAGGAGAACTCGTTTTGAGCTCTTCTCAAGAATTTCTTGAGCACACCTTGAGTTCCTCCTTTGTCATGCAAAAAGAACACCTAAGTGAAACGAGAATAATCATCTACAACAACAAGACCATATTTGTTACCGTCGATGCTTATGTAGGCGATTGGGCCAAAAAGGTCCATGTGAAGTTGCTCCAAGGGTCTTGTGGTCGTCATGGCATTTTTGGATGGATGTTGAGCTCCAACTTGCTTTCCGGCTTGACAAGCACTACATGGTCTGTCTTTAGCAAAAACAACATTCTTCAAGCCTTGAATGTGTTCTCCCTTGAGAAGTTTTTGCAAGTTCCTCATCCTAACCTGGGCTAGCCTTCTATGCCAAAGCCATCCCATGTTGGTCTTCGCCATTGAGCACGTGTCAAGTTGAGCTTTATCCATGGTGAAATCCACAAGGTAAAGCTTTCCCTTGAGCACGCCCTTAAAGGCGATTGAGTCATTGTTTCTTCTCAAGACAGTCACACCCTCGTTAGTAAAAATACAATTATAACATTTATCACATAATTAGGATATGGATAGAAGGTTATAATCAAGGGAGTCAACATGCAAAATATTTGAAAGAGTATGATGGGGAGAGATAGCAATTTTACCGGTGCCAAGGATTTTCCCTTGTCTATTGTCCCCAAATTATATTCCTTCACTTGGATCTTCATTTTCCTCATATTCAACAAACATCCTTCTCTCTCCGGTCATATGGTTTGTGCATCCACTATCGAGCACCCATTTTGATCCACCGGAGGAGTATGCATACAAAATAGAGTTATGCCTTACCTTTTGGTACCCAAGCGGAGTTGGGTCCTTTTATGTTAGTCAAGAGGCACTTTGGCACCCACACACAAGATTTTGGACTCTTGCGGAGTGGCCCAACATACCTAGCATAGATATTTCCGAATTTGTTTCTCAATAAAACATATGAGGCATCAAAATCATGGAACAAAGGATGAGGTTTATTTTTAGTCATGTTAGATGAGTTTGCAATGTTCTTTACATTTTCTTTGTTGTATGAACCTTCGTTGACAAATACAATCAAGTATTTTCCTTTCTTGGGAGTTTTAGCATGTTGCTTCCACTCAAGAGAATAGCCAATACCATCTTTGACATGTAGAGTTCTTACATTGGTATATGCACTTAGTGCATATGCCACTTTTTCCTTTTCAAAGATACCACCTTTCGGTGATTGCTTGTTTTGTGCCAACTTGAGTTCATCTTTAAGTTTTAGAATTAAGTTTGAGCACTTGCAAGTTTGAGTTGTTTCGGGAGATTTCTTTGAGGAGGGTGAAATCATAGAAGAAGAAGGTGCATTGATCTTGAGAGACTCAACTTGTGTTTCAAGGATCTTGTTGACTTTTGTCAAGTTAACAATTTCATCCTTGAGCACAATAGTTGTGTCCTCAAGATTTGAGCAAGTTTCCTTGCTCAAACCGAGTTCACGCTCAAATGCCTTGCTTCTTTCCCTTTCAACCTCAAGGAGCTCTTCAAGCTCATGACATCTCTCCTTTTTAAGAATGAGCATGTCTTCTTGACGGTTGATGAGTTCATCCTTCTTAAAGATTTCTTCCGACAACAATCTCATCCTTTTTAAGGTGCTCTTACTTAGATCCTTAAGCATGGATTCATTTTCACTACTACTATCAAAGCTATAAGTGAAGAAGTAGAGGAGGATGGTTTAGATTTAACCTTTCTTCTTCCCTCCATAGCCATGAGACATGTAGACTTGAAATCTTCAAGGTTTGGGAAGAGCTTGCTCCTTCCAATGGCAAGTGTTGCCACTTTCTCTTCATCCTCGGAGGATGAGTCTTTGTTTGAGTCCCATTCCTTCCTAAGGTGAGCGTGTCCTGATGGCTTCTTCTTCTTGAAGAATTTCTTCTCTTGAGACTTGCCATCTTTCTTCTTCTTACTTTCTTCATATGGACAATCCACAATAAAGTGTCCATATTCACCACAGTTGTAGCACACTCTTTTCGTTTTGGGCTTGGACCTTTCTTTGTTCTTGTTCTCATAATGGTTGCTTCCCTTCCTTCTTCTCATCATTCTCTTGAATTTGTTGATGAAGACCGCCTCTTCTTCATCAGTGTCGAGGACCTCATCATCACTTGCTTCGAAGTCTTGTGATGAGGATGTTGCTTTGAAAGCAATATCTTTCTTCTTTGAGGAGGCAAGCCTTTGGAGGTCGCTGTAGAACATGGCTTCCTTCTCCATCATCTCGTTGTTGATGATTCTTCCAAGCACTTCCTCCTGAGTCATTTGAGCATATCCCGGGCTCTCACGGATCAAGGAGCAAAGAGCAATGTTTCGAGACATGAATGCCCGAAGCATCCTCTTCATCATCTCATGATCCGTCCACCGAGTGCATCCATAAGATCATATCTTTTTGACGAGGACCTTGAGACGGCTGTACATGTCTTGAGGGGACTCACCATCCAAGATGGTGAACCTCCCAAGCTCTCCTTCTATCATCTCAATCTTGGCCTCCCTAATGACTCGATTGCCTTCATGCGCCGTCTTGAGTGTGTCCCATATATCTTTGGCCACCTCCAATTCATCGACTCAGTTGAACTCTTCTCGAGTCAAGGATGAGGTGATGACCCCAACTACTTGAGCATTGCGATGAAGTAGAATGTCTTGCTCCGAGGTGACGTCTTCTTCATTTCTTGGAAAATGGACACCTGTTAAGACAATTTGCCACAAGCTAGGGTTTAAGGATATTAGATGCATCTTCATGTTATGCTTCCACATTGAGTAATCATTTCTATCGAATTGAGGAGGTTTGCCAAGAGGAATGGATAATGATTGTTAGAAGTTAATCGTTCATAATTGAAAGGATATTGTGAGTAGTCCGATTGACTACTCCTTTCTTGATCCTTCGGCTTCTTCTTCTCTTTGCTAGAGTGACCTAGCTTCTCATGAAGTCGTGCCTTGAGCTGGCGAACTTCTTCATCATCACTTGAGTGATCTTTCAGCACATCAGCGTCCTTTTTCTTGTCATATGTGTTATTGCCTTGTGACGTTAGCGGAATCTCGTATCCCTCAACTCCGGCCATCTTCTCTCCGAGTGGTTAGACTCTTGATGGAGAGACCTGCTCTGATACCAATTAAAATTGCCTAGAGGGGGGTGAATAGGCTAAAATACCTGAAATGACTTAATTAAATAAAATTAGAACACAGTGGTCGGGCTAGTCTGGCTCAGGGGCGGACTAGTCCGGTTTGCTTGCTGAAAAACCTATAAGGGTCGGACTAGTTGCTTTAGAGGCGGACTAGTCTGGTCAAATTGCTAGAAAGGTTTAAAACTTGGTTTTTATGTGTTTTTCTCCAGATTTTAGTTTAGCAAAATGTGGATGAAACAACTAGCAATCCTATATGACAAGTGTGATAGAATATTGAAATGGATTGCAATATTTTAATGATGTTTACTCTAATCACAAGATAATTAAAACAAACCCTAAACAATATTGATCTTCAAAGAAATGTACATGCAAGAGAGACACTGAGGATTTTTTTCCCGAGGTTCGATTCCACTCAGGAATCTACGTCCCCGTTGAGAAGTCCACAAAGGACCGGGTCTAACAACCCTTTCCTCACCAATTCGCCACTAAGGCCAACGGGGTTCTTCACTATCTCAAGGGTGAACTTACAAAGTTTGGGGCTGCTCACAATCCGAGGCTCCCACTTGATCACTTCCACAAAGCTTCACCGATCTTACAAGCCACAGGTCACGCCAAGTGCACGAGATCACTCCGAGAGCCTTAAATGCAAAGTTCTTCCTTCTCCTCTTGTCACACACCCAAATTCACTTAGGATTTGATTCAAGAGGGTGAGTAGGCAATGGAGAAGGCTTGGAGAGGTTCTAGAAAGGTTGTGGCAGGGCTAGGGTTGCAGCGTTATCTAAATGAGGTCGGGGCATTTCCTTTTATAGAAGTCCCGAAGCCAACCGTTGCCACCTACCAAAAGTCCGGACTAGTCCAGTCAGGACCCGGACTAGTCCGATCTCACACAGGAACTCTTTGTCCGGGTGAGAACAGACAAGTCTGGATGACCCGGACTAGTCCGGCCACTAAGGCGCACAAGTCCGGTCCACCAAGACTTAGCCGTGGGAGCTCTCATCTCACAACCATACGGACTAGTCCGCCTCAGAATGGACTAGCCCGAACTCACTCAAGGATTCTTTGTCCGGGTGAAACCGGACAAGTCTGGCTAGTCCGGACTAGTTCGACCACTAAGGCGGACAAGTCCGGTCTACCAGAACTTAGTCCCAAAACACTCTTTTCAACATAGAAACGGACTAGTCCGTCCCAAAACAGACAAGTCCGAACTCAGTCAGGAACTCTTAGTCCGCCCCAAAACGGACTAAGCCGGGGTGACTTCCGGACTAGTCTGGCCACTGGCCCGGACAAGTCCGGCCTGCCCAATTTTACCTCTCTACCTCTCTCCACTACGGTTTTGACACTTCTAACGCTTTGAGCTCTCTTCTATGATCTCAATGCACTTGACACATACATACTCTCACTTCTACACGGCTAGCCCGCTAAAGACTCAAGTAAAAACCTAATTTCTACTCTTCGAGTGTTCGATGTCGTTTTTCATCCTTTTCCTTTTTGAGAGTTTAGGTGTTCCCCTTGGAAACATCTTGTGCTTACGATCATCTCAGCTCATTAGTCTCTTAATTGTCGTCATCAATCATCCAAAACCCACGGGGATACCTAGATGCACTTACATGGATAAAAAGCTTTCTGAATCATTCTTTTAAAATTAACACTTTCGCCCATACAAATAGGTTGATCCTCAGTTGCAATATATCTAGCAATTTCAGAGCGAGTTACATCGGCATTATAAACCCAAGTACTTACAGAGCCGTCGGGCATGAAGTTCAATTGAGTTTGTGTTGCTCCACCTTCTCGTAACGCAAGCTTTTTCATACATCCAGCATAATGTTGACTCAAATGACCCGTGCCGCTACTAGATGCTGCACAAAGAACATTTTCACAGTATTTGCATGTTGCAGAAATAACAACACTCTTACCATTGATGAATTCCTTGTTCTCAACAAAGTGTTGCCAACATGCCGCTCGACTTCTCCGACCCGTAGTTGTGGAAGATGTTTGACCACCTTCATTGCTAGGGATAGGCCCGAATGACGCAGGCGCAGCCGCGGTCGTACCGACGGAGAAGCTATCTGTACCTGCATCATTAAAATTAAACGCATTATCTTGATCTTCCTCTTCCTCGTCGACATCCTCACCTTCCATATGAATATCATCCATGCCGTAGTCTCCCATGCTTGGGGACAAACGACGTGGATCGGGTTGCTCGGCCTCGTACATGGACGGCATGCGCCGGTCATGGCCACGAACACGGTGCAACGATGTCACAATCTTTTCCTATTACCGCTACCCGGAAGCATCTTGCTCGGCGCGGGCGCGTAGATCTGGGGCAGAGGCGGGCGACGCAGGGTGGTCCGGCTGAAGAAGAGAGCCGGCGGCGCGTGGCTGGCCGAGGGCCGGGGCGGGGAGCCGGGGACGTGAGGCTCAGGGCGGTCTGGGCCACCGGGCTGGGGTGTGCTGCGCGGCACAACGCGGCTGTGCAGGGACGCGGGGTGGACCAGCCGACCGGGCGCGGCGCGCGGCAGCAGGGTCGACCGGGCGAGGGCGTCGGGCGCGCGGCTCGGCTCGGGGCGGGCCAGCGGGTGGGCAGGCAGGGGTGGACCTGGGCGGGGGCGTTAGCGGCGCTGGCGGCTGAGGAGTAGAAGTGAAGACCGAACCGAGCCGGATATAGTAAAAAACCTACGGGTCGAAATTGGGCCGATGGCCGCTATCGGGCCGATTTCAAAATTTCGGACCAACCGAGCTGGACCGGCCCGAGCACGGCCCGAAACTTCATGTCGTGCCGCCCGTCGTGCCCGATTTCTAGGCCCGGCACGGCCCGAAGTTTCGGGCCAGGCCGGTCCGACCCAATTCCTTTTCGTGTCGGACCGGGCCTCATGTCGTGCTTTTCCACCAGGCCTCGGCCCGCCCGAAAGTGGCCCGGCCCAAGTCGCACCACTTCTTCAATGAGTGTTTTACTCGAGACCGGGCATTACACCCGGTCAAAGCTCGGGGCAGGAGCCAAGTAGGACCGACCCCGATCTAGTCAGGTGGAGGCAACAAGGATACTCGAGGGGCACGCCACTGCCTGGCCCCAATTGGTTGATGTAGTCGAACCATGTTAGAAGATGGACCCGTGACCTGACTCCTTTCCCCTAGAGTTTGGGGGTTCACCTCGAGGATTTGTTTTTTTTTTGTGACTTTGGATCGTCTTGTCTTTGACCCATGGTCATGTCTTTACTTCGAGGCTTCATTGTCATCACGGCTTATGAGACGTCATCGCCACGTATGACGGTTAATGAGAACTCTCATTTCCAATACACAAACAGTACATACCTAGTCTCAACGGGCCGTGCTAGAGCTAGTTCGTGTCATGCCAGGCTGAACGGTTCGAATGTCCAACTATACACATGCATGGTACACCAGGGATCTAATAACATCAATTAGTAGCTGCATCCAGCATGCCACCCCCATTTAAGAAGGAGCTCCGGAGTGAAAAATTAATTAATGAAAATAAAAACTAGTGTGGGTCTTCTTTCACTCTCCCAAACTTCTCGTGTTGTCGATATTTAGGGATATGTATGATCACCCCTTAGAGTTTGACCGAGGGGCATGCAACGTATTTGCATTATTTAAGAGAAAAATATTAAATGCTGAGGGGCACGAGAGTTTACCCTAGTCCGGATCATCCGGAGGCTACTAACTGTATGTTTATATGGAGTGAAAGGTGTTACAACGTGGGTGTTCTTGAGCGTGTCTCAGCTCTTAGTCGATTGATTGATCCATTGTTCGATTCCGCTCCCCCCTTCTCCAGCCAGAAGGTATCCCCTTTTATAGTCCAAATTGAGGTTCTCATAGTCGTGGGCTGTAGCTAGTAGACAATAGTTATGACGTTAGATGGTTCATCATGCCGTCGATGGGCCATCTTCAAAACTCTTGCGCCGCCTTGTCACTTCCCGCTCTGTCTGGGATGGTATTTTGGCCATGCGCCGGATGAGCGCACACCGGGGCGTCCACTAACTCCATATTGAAGTAGTGGAGAGGGTAGTGGGGGCCCATGATGGGCCTCGCGACTTGACTTTATGCTTCTAGCCATGCTGCAATGGCCGCCGCACGCTATCCTCATGCTGCAATGGAAGCGTGTCGTCCCATCACCTATATATCTTGCCCGGCCTCTGCCAAGGGTAAGGCAGGGCGGCGACCATGCTTCACTCGTCATTTCCGATTTGTCCGATGGTATGGCAGCGCCATCTACCGCAACCTGTCCTGGATGAGTGTTTTTCTCAGGACCAAGCATTATGTCTGTCTAAGGCTTAGGGCGAGAGCTAGGTGGGACCGGCCTCGATCCGGCTAGGTCGACAGTGACAAGCGTGCCCAGAGACGTGTCACTCCCTGACATGGGTGGTTGATGTCGTCGGGCCAGGTCGGGAGATTAACCCTTGACATGACTCCTTCCATCGGTGGAGACTTGTCTCTTCAAGACTCGAGTCGTGGCCACGTCTTTATCTTAGTACTTTATTGTTGTTGCGGCTTACCAGGCGTTATCGCCACTTATAACGGTTAGTGGGAATCTCTGTTTTTAATACATTGATAAGGATATACTAAACATTTCATCCATTTTAATGTAAATCACTCAGGTCGACCTCTAGTCTACCATAGTGTCCTTGAAAAGAAAAAAATGATCTATTTGTTTCTAAAGGACTAGGTAAATGTTCGTACCTTCCAATAGAAGCTAAAAAATCTATAAGTATCATATTTTTTCTTTTCTTTTTTTTAATTACGAGACAAATATAGATTTGATTGGGTGAAGCATATACAGCAAAGTAGGCCACACAAGCCATTAGGAATAAGTATGGCATTCCCATGAATGGCAAATGATTAAATCATCATCGATTACCTTCTAGCTATAGCTTTAATAAGGAAGCATATCCTCTGCATACGCCATGTGCATTAGCAGTCGCTAACGTGTTGTTGCAGAGGACGTGGACGCCTTTGACAACTGCGAGACCTATCTCAAAGGATAGCGTAAAAGAGTTGGCTACCTCGCTTACAGTAAAATAAAACGTGCACAGCTTATATATGGTTGGCTTTACAGATTATATTTTCTCCAAACTGAAAAGGTGAAAGTGCTCAAAATCCGTTATTGTCACCCATGTCCATAGGCCTAGTGTTTCACAAGATAGCAACTAAAATCATATGCGATTTTGTGGATGTTTTAGCAGAAAATATATAGTTGCCCCCTTCAGCTACCAATGCCATTTGATTCCGATAAACTCTTATAACAATATAAAGAAGTATGTCTATATGCATGGTGGTTGAAAGATCCTATTTTCTACAGTAGTTGCTGCAAGTACTGGAATCCATAAACTAACAACGACTAGATCCCAACGACCTAAAATGAGCTTATCTAGAGATTTATATATAGACGTAGCTAGGGCTATGTATACAGTATACTCCTTTGATACATTTAGAAATCCTTACTTGCAGTATAATACATGATCGACCACTTGATTCCCTAATTAAAATGGACGTCCATTGTTATTTGTCCAAAAGGAAAAGTGGTGTGTGATGGTACACGCGATGAAACTATATAAACATACTCACTTCATATAGACAGATAGACTACATAGAACGGACATGTGAGTGTTACAAATAAATTTATCATAAGAAATATAAGGGCAACATAACACTTCTTTCATAATCCGTCAAAAATATAAACAACGAAATTTATCATGAAAGTGATATCTCAGTTATTACATTGAAGAGCGATAGACACTACAGGAAACCTAATACATTACGACGGCCATGTTTTTTACGATGACTAGCCGTCGTAAGTAACTTAATTTACGACGGTCGTTGTGGGCCGTTGTATGTAAACTAACTAACGACGGCCATGAGCCCTTGGCTGTCGTAAGTTACGGGTCCATCATAAGTTACACGTAATTTACAACGGTCGTAACCCTAAGCCGTCATAAGTTACAGCGCCATCGTAAACTAAGTGTAAATTACGATGGCCATAACATGAGTCGTCATAAGTTACACGGCCGTCGTAATTTGAAGGTTTTAAACGCCGCCTCGGCCAGGGCTCGGGCTCATTCAGCCCGAGCCCGCACTGCCGCCGCCGCCACGCCGCTCCTCCACGCGCCGTCCCGGCCGCGCCGCAACCCCGCCGCTACCTGAGCCGCCCCGGCACCGCCCCGTCGCCCGAACCGCCCCGAACCGCCCCAGCGCAGCCGCCGCGCGCCGTCCCAGCGCCTTCCCGCCGCCCGAACCGCCACTTCGAGGTACGTTTTATTTAGTAATTAATTTAGTTCATTTAGTTTGTTTAGTAATTAATTTAGTTTTACTTAGTTCATTTAGTAATTAACTTAGTTCGTATATTTTATTTAGTAATTAATTTAGTAAGTGATTTAGTTCAAGTAATTAATTTAATTCATTAAGTTCATTTAGTTCTTAATTTTGTTTTTCCTTAATTAGTTTAGTTAATGATTTAAATTTATTACTTAATTAGATTACTTATTTTTTGTTTAGTTAACTATTAAGTTAGTTTAATACTTCTTTTAAAATTTTGAGTTAGTTGGTTATTAAGTTAGATATTTTAGTTTAATTTGATTGCTTAAGTGTATAATATCGATATATATATAATAAACGGCTTCGAGCTGCTCAGCCCAGCACAACCCATATATGGCCTGACACGGTCCATTTAAAGTGCAATAGCTATGGCCATGACCGCCGTTGAGACAACCGTCGAGAACCGTGTGATTTCGATCAAGAAGCGTCGTTGGTGGCATGGCTATAGCCGCCGCCACCGTAGCCAACTAGTTTAGCGCTTCTTAGTCTTTTGTGAAGCCAAACGATAATGTCCCAAGATTTTTTTGTCCATCTGTGTCGGAGAACAAGATCGTCAGAGTTCCTCTGCCGCCCGCTGCCGTCGCCGAGTACTCTCTGGCCATTTTTAGCCCTAATCGCCCTCATTATTTCCTCCTCTCTCTCGTTCTTACCTCTCTCGTAAATCACTCTAAAATGTAAGATTATCGTAACCTATAAAATATGTGTCACCCGTTCCGGACCGGCCCGTCTCACATGCGTTACGCATGTGAGGCGTGTAGGTTCGGAATAGTCCCTTTTTGGACAGCCTCGGAGTGATCGAGGGGGCGTGGTTATGACGAGACGCGGGGTCTAGATTCGGACGAAATTCCGACGGTGTAACCCTAATGTTCTCTGTTGCACCATTATCGGGTGTGCACATGGAGAATAGCGGGGTTATGCTGCCGAAATTTCGTGTGGATCCGGACCACGCGTCTCGTTATAAGCACGCTCCTCTCGGTCACTCTTGGGTGGGTTTAGGACCTATCCCTTTTAATAGATGTAAAGTGAACGTAATTTCTCTGGCTTTATACTACAGAGTAAAACAAGGGTGAAGACTGCAATTGTAGTATACTGGTTGGAAGAGCAGATCTGGTGGTTACTCAGATGAGTGGTTCGCTAAGACAGATGCTTTTATAGATCGAGCATTTTTGTTATCAAATACCGATAAGGTGCGGTGCCCATGTACGAAATATCGGAATACCAAGTTTTTGGACAAAGTGGAACTTTCAATACATTTGTGTCGAAACGGTTACATGCCATGTTATGAGGTCTGGACCTTTCACGGCGAGATAGCTTCTAAAGTTGTACAAGAAGTGGAAGAAGATAATGATGACATTACGGGGGATGATAGTATGGATGAGACGCTAGAAGCTATACAACCAGACCTTACGAAGGATCCACCTACAACGGAGGTTGAAGCGTTCTTCGAGCTTCTCAAAGCTTCAGAACAGTCGGTGCATGAACACATGAAAGTGACCCTCCTCACTTTCATGACTAGATTTATGGCAATTAAGTCTAAGTACTTCTTTTCTAATAACTATTACAATAACCTCATCAAATTGATCAGTGATATCCTTCCACGACCCATAAAGTGCCTGAAGATATGTATCACGCGAAGAAATTGCTTTCGGGTCTCGGTATGAACTATGAGAAGATTGATGTGTGTCCAGACAACTACATGATTTTCTGGAACGAACATGCCACAGAGAAGAAATGTTTAAAATATGGTGAATCCAGGTATGTCGAAGTCGTTAATGAAGATGGTGTAAATGTGACGACAGAAGTGGCACGTAAGCAGCTTCGATACTTACCCGTGACACCTCGGTTGAAGCGTTTATTTCTCTCAAAAAAAACTATCAGACACATGAGATGGCACAAAGAAGGTGTACGTCAGAACAAAGAAGTCATGACGCACCCGTCCGACGGTGAGGCATGGAAGGTGCTGGACCGGTTTGATCCATAGTTCGGCCGTGATGCGAGCAATGTTTGGATTGGGTTGGCGACAGATGCATTCTCGCTGTTCAGTACAATAGCTTCACCATACTCTTTTTGGCCTATCTTTGTCGTTCCGTACAATCTAATACCGGAGTTATAACGAGGGCAATCGACTATCAAGGACGTGAAACTAATTACTATGGGATCATTAAAAAAATTCTTGAATTTGCTTTTGTCGGTGATAAGGATCTTCGAGCAATATTCTTTGACTGTGATTGGTTTGATAACAATCATGGATTCGGGAGCAAGTGTATTATCTACCTTATCCATTCAAAAAATTTGATGCTTGGTGGGTGGTACATAAGGTGAATCATCATGAGCGGTTATACACTCTAGGAGATAATGGATACCATGATACTAATGAAGTTGATGAGATTTACCAAGAAGAGTTGCCAGAGTTGTTTCATCGTCGATTCTGGTGTAGGACTCGATGACTTGGTTGGAGACGCTCAAGATGTCGAGACTTATAATATGCGGAAACAAAAATGAAAATGAAATCTAGTACAAACTCTCAGAAAAGAAGATCGATGGTCTGTTTTACGGAGTAGGGTACGTGATCGTGATGTTGATGAATTTTGAAATTGATGAAGTAATGTTTTCTTCACTAACTTATCATGAATTTTGTATATTATCTTAGTATATTTATCAATGACTCCTTACATAAAGATGTCGTCGTCAAATGGAAAGAGGAAGAGGAGGAAGGGGGTGAGAGGGTTCCTCACCCACCCCCGGGACTTGGTCTTCTCAGGTACCTCGTCAAGTGCGAGTAGACGCTCTCAGTTGATGAGGCACCTTCCAGACTTTTCTGACTGAGTTTCTGCCTTTCAGCGCACGGACGTAAATTTCAGTTGCTAATCACATTATTTGAAATTCTATTTATCAATTATTTTTTCTTATTAATCATTTATTTTTGCAGTCCGACTCAGAGTCTTTTGATTCGGAGCCAAAGGTTGGGGCTACCCAGCCCTCGGAGCCGGCGAGCGTGGATCCTTCAAGCTCCAGTGGTGACCAACCGTCCGGATCACCGGACGTGGTGCCACCAAAGAGGCGATGAACGAGGAGGACCCACTTTGCTCCTCCTCCTCCTGTTCCTCGTGAGGGGATCACCATTCGACCGATCGTAGATAGGTAAATAAATTGTATAGTATTAAATATTGGATGTTGTCTACCGATACATAATAAGTTAACAAATTTTGCAGATCTTGGCACGACTGTTTATTCGCGGGCAAGGGACACCACATGCAGATTAACGGTGTCATGAGGGCTTTAGTGCGGTTGCACTATTCCGGTGTCATCGACGGTGTCCCTGCTTTGTCGTGGGACGACTACGCTCGTGTCCCTCACGAGATCCACGGTACCCTTCAGGGGGCCGTGTGAAATGATTTATAGTAAATTTAAATGTTTGCATTTTTCCACTCACTTAAATTGTTAATGCGGATGAATCAAATTTTTGTTTTCTTAAAGCTGCAGTACCAGCTACAGGACTCGAGCGAGAGCAAGATGGAGCACGCGACTGTCGTGTTCCACAACAATGCTCGGAAGTTTGTGGTGCACGCGATGTCGTACGGCCGCATCCAGGCCATCAACGAGTACAACAAGCGACATCAGCAGCAGCAGCAAGGTCTGTTTAGGAAGGACTCTGATACGTACTTGATCGAGGATCAGTACGCGGAGATAAGTTATTATTGTTAACTATTTCTAATAATTACTTATGTTAACAATATTGATGAAATATTAAATATGTGCAGGTTAGTATTAGCTGGTTAGAGAGCCGGTCGGACGCATACCAAGCTCTTTGTCAGTACTAGTCTAGCCAGGACTTCATCAGTAAGCCCATGAGGGCTCGAGCCTGCAGAGGGACAGACGGCCAGCACAACTGCGTCGGTGATGGCTACGTGCGTATGGTTAAACGCATGGTAAGTATATTTTAAGTTTGTTTATATGTTGATAATATATTTCTTCAACTAACATGTATCTACTGTAGCGAGAGACCGGTCAGGAGCCGACACTGACCCAGGTGGAAGAGAGGTCACACGGGAAGTGACCCTTCCCACCCTGGGCAGTGTAGTCAGGTCGCAGCCGACCGACTAGTAAGTTTTCAAAATTCATCAATTTAATTATAAGTAGTACTAGTACTAACACGCTTGCATCATTTCTTTGTTTTTTAGTAAAAGTACGCGTAGGAGGTGAAGAAGATGCACGGCGAAGGCTACGATTTAGAAAAACGCAATAATCGAGCCTAGAGCCGTGTACGCAAGCAGCGGCGGGAAGGCCCATGGACGGTGAGTTGGTCAACTGTTTTATTTTTTAAACTTCCTTCTTCTACTTATTATTTTTCTGACTTTCATAGGTTTGCCATTTTCGATGGAGTTGTCGACTCGAGGGCTACGCGACCTTCGAGAGGCACTCCACCGACGGAGGCTTCTTCCGTTGGGTCGTAGAGTGGTCGTTTCTCGCAGAGGGACTTGGAGTTCCGAGTCATTTTGGATAGGCTTACGCGGACCCAAGAGGAGCTCGACAAGACGAGGGTCGTCCAGGAGTACCAGGCCAACCTCATGGCCCAGATGCAGACAGTGGTGGAGGTAAGTAATTTAAATTTCTGTATTTTAAATTTTTAGGATTCAGTAACATTCATGTGTTCTAATATGTTCGAGTGACAGGCCTTAGCTCGACAGAGTGGCTAGGAGCTCGCGTTTCGTGCGTGGTCGCAGCCTCCACATGCGCCCTCGTCACAACCGCCCCCAGCACAGATACCCTCGGCTCTGTATAAATCTTTAATGCTATTTAATACGGGGAGGGAGATAAAGAGATAGAGAGAGAGGGAGAGAAATAGTGAAAGAGATAGAGGGATGGGGAGAAGGAGAGAGAGGGGGGGAAGAGAGAGAGGTGGGAGAGAGAGAGAAAGAGAGAGGGAGTGAAAGAGGGGAGAGAGAGAGGGGGAGATAGTGAAAGAGAGAGAGAGAGGGGTGGGGAGAGAGTGAAAGAGGAGTAGAGAGAGTGAAATAGAGAGAGAGAAGGGAGAAGGGGATGGCGAGAGGGACTACGAGAGCAAGAGAGAGAGTGAAAGAGGAGTACTGAGAGTGAAAGAGAGAGAGAATGACAGAGAGGGGGATGGGGAGAGGGACAACGAGAGCGAGAGAGAGAAGGGAGAGGGGGATGGAGAGAGGGACAACGAGAGCGAGAGTGAGAGGTGAAAGAGGAGTACTGAGAGTGAAAGAGAGAGAGAGAATGAGGGAGCGAGAGGGAAAGAGAGAAATAGACATGTATAACTTTTATTTACTTTGCAGGGTTCACGGACGGAGGCGCAAACTCCATCTCCGCAGTTGCTGGCACCGGGAGGGACGCGCGAAGATGACGTTCACGGCTTCGAAGGTAGTCGTGAGGGGAGTGTGTAGCAGTTAGGTGTTTTTAGATTTCTTTGAACTTTATAAATGAACCGTCTATTGTGTATTGTGTTGTTTGTCTGTGTTATATAACTGTGTGATTTGCCTCGGCTGGCAACTATGTCAGGGCAGCTAGTTTCTGTTTTTTAATAAAACCATAACTTACGATGGCCTGCATACAGACCTTCGTCAGTAAGACCATGTAAATTACGACGGCTGCTGTGGATGTTGTAAGTAAGTCCAAGTAACTTACGACGGCCTGGGCATGGCCATCGTAAGTAACATAATTACTTATGATGGCGACGGCCAGGTTCAGGCCGTCGTAAGTGGTATGGCCCAGCCCACCATGTGGCCCAGACGCTTACATGAGACGGCTACGGGCCGCCGTCGTAAGTTACGTAACTTAAACCATTGTAATTAATCCAATTATGACAGTTTGGACCTTACTTACGAGGGTTTTGACCGTCGTAAGTGAGTCATATTGCTGTAGAGAGACATCATCTCAAGTTTTGATTTGTTTGTATGACTTTTTGTATTCTTTTTAGATAATGGTAAGAGTTCCGACATTTGCATCGATATAAGCTATAGCCAAATATTACAAAATCTGCAACAGTTCCATATGTTTTGTACTTTAGGAATAAAACATTAACCATTAATAATTTGGATGACAAGATATTAAGCAGAGATTTTATTGCTAAATCTCCACCATGGTTAACAAAAATTGCATTGTCATTTGTCTCTAACCTCCACCATGCAGAATTTGTTAACTACTTTCGTTCTCATACACTACAAGAAATCGATTAATTTTTGTCGGCCCCCATGAAAACAAACTTATTTTCGTGAGCTAACGTACGGCTCATGAAAATTAAACTTGTCGTCGGGCTGTTCCACTACTCATGAAAATAGACTGTAATGTTGTTGGCCTGTTCAATGGCTCACGAAAATAAACATTAATGTCATTGGCCACCGACTTGGCTCACTACAATACTGGATATTGTCATCGGCCTCTGCGTTGGCTCAAAAAAATACGTCATAACTTTTCCCCAACACCCTGTCCGAGCACCGCATAGTCCGCTGCTCCCAACCGCGTGCGCTGCTGCTTCCGTCATCGCCCCGGTCCAGTCCCACTCCCCACTCACCAGCGCCGCTGCTCGGCCCCGGACCCATCCGTCCCGGCCCTGCCGCGCCACACAAGCGAAGGCAGTGTGCTCCTCTATATACCTGCATATAAGATTTTACTGAAATCTTTTTAAGAATTACATTGTTTCTACTTTAGCCATATAGCCCAATATATAGCAGATAGGGATGGCAACGGGTAAAAAACCCGCGGATATCACTCTGGGTTACCCGTACCCGCTGGATAAAATCCGTATCCAAACCCGTACCCGTTACCCGCAGCAGGTATAAAACAATATCCGTATCCGTTACCCGCGGATATTTTTTATCCGTGGGTATATCCGTTACCTGAAAACCTTTAATAAAAAATACATTGCATATAGATTTATGGAACAGTTTGACACCGAGCAGCCGAGCAAGGGAGTTGGAAAGAAAAGAAAACCAAACCCTAGAAGTTAGAACTAGTATATAATGGTGTATTGGCCCACATGTCAGAACGGGTTCGGGTATACGGATATGGGTATGGATTTTTTTACCCAATAAGAAATATCCGTTGGATTCAACCCGTTACCCGAACGCTTACCCGTGGATCTGAACTTATACCCGAATCCGTACCCATCGGGTCGGATATCCGCGGGTAAACGGGTAATGGGCACCCGTTGCCATCCCTAATAGCAGATGCTCCTACATGTAGCTGTCGTTTTAATTTACTCCCTATTCCATTAAGCCAGTTGCCAAACATATTCTTCATATTATAAGGTGGTACCAGACCAATGCTGATTTGGACAAGACCCCAAAGAAACCTTGCATTCATGCAATTGAGAAAAATGTTGAATAGTTTTGTTGGTCATACAAAAATTACATTGTTCATTATCAATCCAATTTTTTTACAAGATTGTATTTTATTTGAGCCACCTCTTTTATACAAATACCAAGATTTTGATCTTGAAAATCATTTCTAATTGTCATAACACTTTATTTCGCTCTGTAACCCTATTATTGATTAATGCAAGATACATAGAGTGGACCAAAAATTGAGCATGTTGATGTAAATTCCATCTGAATACATCAACATTATTGTTAGGGTGAATATGCACTATTCTCAATACTAAGGGTGCTTTTGACAACACGAAACGTTTCAAAATTTAGGTTGAATCAATTGAAACGGTATCAAATAGTAAAAAAATGCAAAACGTTTCAGCGGCAAATCCATGAGAAATGATTCACATTTTTGTCTACAAACGTAAAACACGCGGAAAGGTGTTCCACACTCTGAAACACTTTATACTATTGTACCCCCTCCAGTTTTACAATTATTTACAATGATTTTCCATCGTCTGCCCTTACACTCAGCTCGTTACCGCCATTGTCGCATAACATGGATTTATCAATGCATGTGGATAGTGACATATATTTTGAAATGACACTTATAAATAACATATATTATAAAACTTTATTATATGTTATATTATGACAAAAACAATATAGTCCATCTAAGAGTAAACAGCTCATTTCAATCTTCCTCCTCTCTATACTGAAACTAGAATCAGAAAACTAGCAAACCATTTTTAAAGTGATTTTGTTTCAGCCGAGAAACATTTCTACGCTCAAACTCAAATATTTCTGATTCTTGAAGAATCTGGAACTGTACCAAACGGAGCCTAAGGGGTCGTTTGGCTCTCAGAATCGTTTCTGATTCTGTATAGAATCACTAGAATCAGTTCCAAACAGACACTTTTTGAGTCGTTTCAGGTGAGAATCGGTCTAAAACGTTTCTAAAATTTGGCCTAGGAGCATGAAACTGAGCTAGAGGTGTTTCACGACCTGAATAGGTTCTAGACATGCACCTCCCCTCAAAGTTCGATAGGAATTACAACAATTTCCACCGCCTCTTCTCCCACCTAACCCTACGTGACGAGGCCACTTATGATTTGGACATCCGTACATGCATGTGGTTCATTATGATATTATACAATCTCACTTTATAAATAATATGTATTATAAGACTTCATTACGTGTTATAACATGGCAAAACAACATAGCCAGTAAATGCTTAAATTAAATCCTCCACTTTTTACTGAGAGAAATTAGCCAAATGGTTCTAAAGTAATTCTATTTCAGATTGAGAAACGTTTCTAGGTTGAATCCAAAACGTTTATGATTCTTAAAGAATCTAGAACCATACCAAACAGGCCCTAAATATTTCATATATAAGATTATTATCATCTAACTATCCTTGAAAAGACACATTAAGTAGGATGTGGTATTTAAACCAGAAGCCGTCGAGTACCTCTTTCTCTTCTTACTATATTATAAGACTTTTCATATATTGTGAAAGTGAAACCCGATAAAAATGCAATTAACTGTAGCAATTCCATCTGTAACTTTTTAGATATACATCAACGAAATTAATTGGCAAAGTAGCATTAGATACATATATCGTACGATCAAGAGTTCACTACAGTTGCATGTTTTCTGCTCAAGAAACATGATCGGCCGGTTAATCAAGGAACTCACTGGAAAGGGTTGAATAACGTCGTGTGATATGCAACTTTGGTTTCATGTGACCAATAGAGTTAGATTACCTCCTGGATCGATCACCATAAGGAAACCAAGAAAAATAAGGCCATCTCAGGCTATCTTGTGAAGAACGATTATATACTTCGAAGACAAGCAGAACAACTGCAAGCAGAAAAACGAAATGTTTGCTGTGGTGGTGAGCGGGATCAAAATACTTGTTGGCCGAGAGTTTCTGTTCTCTCTGGCTCATACCTTGTGCACCTAGCTAAACGAGGGTACCTTCACCGTTGTCTCACTACAGAAAAAAACACCATTTATGACGGGTAAACTTATTTACGACGGGATTAGAAAAAGTTGTCGTAAATAAATTTATTTACGACGACCGAATCTGGCCATCGTAAATAGAGACTAACTACGACGGTTCGGTGGCGGCCGTCGTAAGTTAGTCTCTATTTACGACGGTCAACGCTAAGTCCGTCGTAACTAATGCAGCTGTCGTAAATAAACCTTAATTTACGACAGCCCGGGCCATGACCGTCGTAAATAATGGGTTCATACCTGCCCGGGCCGGGGTCGGCGCATGCATTCACGCCCACGCCGACCCCGACCCGCCGCCGCCCGCGCCCGTGCGCCGCCCCTCGCACCGCGCCGCCGCCCGTACACTGCCCCTCACGCCGTCGCCTCCCGCGTCGCGCCGAGTGCCGCCGCAGCCGCCCGCTCCCCGGCCGCCTTCCCCGCCGCTGCAGCCTCCCGGGAGCCGTCTCTCGGGCTCCCCCGCCGCCGCTGTTTGTGCGCCACCCAGGGCGCCGCCTCTCGGGCTCCGCCGCACCGATGTCGACCGGGCTTCCCCGCCCGGCGCCGCTCCGGCCTCCCCTGGCCCGCGCCGAGCCACCCCGGTGTGCCTCCGGCCCCCCGCGCCACCACCGCCGCTCGGCTCCGAGTACACCCCGCGATTCGCACCACTTTGAGGTAAGTACATGTAATCTAATATTTACTTAATTTTTAGTTAATTTTAGTTTAGGTTTCAATTAAGTTAGTTTAGTATTTATTTAGTTTATTATTAAGTTAGTTAATTATGTATTTAGTTTAGTTGAATAATCTTAGTGATTGTTTATTTTTTTTAATTAGTTAGTTGTATGGTTAATTTGTCATTTAAATTACTTAGCTCATCAATTAGTTTAGTTATTTAATTATTTAGTTGTAAATTGTCTTTGTTTATTATTTAGTGTGTTCAATGGTTAATTATTTGTTTAATTTTATTATTTAGTTGATGATTGTTATAAAATTGAACTCCCCCTATGTTGTAATGACATAGCCGGTCCCAAGCCCGGGTAAAGGAGGAGGGGGTTGTGATAGGCTTGGCGAGCCAACAACTACACTTAGCCACTCTCATGGAAATGAAACCCAATAGAAATTCGTTGGGGCGTAACCCTCTTAGCGACGCGCCATATCGGAACCCGGGTATGGTGTTAAGTGGGCAAGGGCCGGGTCGCCACCGCCTTAGTGGCGCGCCATATCGGAACCCGGATATGGTGTTAAATGAGCAAGGGCCGGATCGCCATCACCTTAGTGGCGCGCTACATCATCGCCCGGATGTAGTGATAAGTGAGCAAGGGTCTTTGCATCTTACTCGACGGGTGCAAAGCGTAAGGAAGCTAGCCGAGGAACATAGATTTCGGGTGGGTAGTTGGAATGTAGGATCCTTGACGGGGAAGCTACGTGAGTTAGTAGATGTTGCCATTAGGAGACGAGTAAATATCCTTTGTGTACAAGAGACTAGATGGGCGGGTCAAAAGGCGAGAGAAGTCGAGAATACCGGTTTCAAGCTTTGGTATTCTGGTTCGGCTGGGACTAGGAATGGCGTAGGTGTTCTAATAGATAAGAGTCTTAAGGATGGAGTAGTGGATGTTCGAAGACGGGGGGATAGGATCATCTTAATCAAGATAGTAATTGGGGACATTGTCTTGAACGTCATTAGTGCTTATGCCCCACAAGTTGGGCTCAACATGAGTGCTAAGAGGCAATTTTGGGAGGAGTTGGAGGATATGGTTAGTAGTGTACCGATAACCGAGAAACTCCTCATAGGGGGAGATCTCAATGGTCATGTGGGTGCAACTAACCTAGGATTTGAAGCAGTACATGGAGGTTTTGGATGCGGCGATAGAAATCAAGAGGGTAAGGACATCCTAGACTTTGCCGTAGCCTATGATCTGTTGATAGCTAACACCCTCTTTAGGAAGAGGCAATCTCACCTAGTGACCTTTAGTAGTGCCCAACACTCTAGCCAGATTGACTTTGTCCTCACTAGGAGAAAGGATAGACGGGAGTGTCTAGATTGTAAGGTGATCCCGGGGGAGTGTGTTGTGACACAACATAAGCTTGTGGTAGCTGGCTTTCGCTTCCATACATGTTCTTTGCGGGACAAAGGTGTCAAAATCACAAGAACAAAGTGGTAGAAGTTGAAGGGAGAATCACAAGAATCCTTTAAAAATAGGGTGATCACAGAAGGACCCTGGGCAGAAAATGGAGATGCAGATAGTATGTGGATGAACATGGCAACTTGCATTAGGAAGGTAGCTAGTGAGGTGTTCGGTGTGACAAAGGGAAAGAAACTTATAGATAAAGACACTTGGTGGTGGAATGAGGATATACAAAAGGCCATTAAGGAGAAGAAGGAGTGTTACAAGAGTTGGCATAATGATAGAAGCGCAAGCAACATGATTAAGTACAAAGAGGCTAAGAAGAATGCAAGGCGGGTTGTGAGTAAGGCAAGAGGACAAACCTATGATAAGTTATATGAGAGACTAGGGACAAAAGAAGGTGAAAAAGACATATACAAGGTAGCAAAAATCCGCGAGAGAAAGATGAGGGATCTCAATCAAGTTAAATGCATCAAAGATGAGACTGACCGCATTCTAGTGAAGGATGAAGAGATTAAGAATAGATGGTGTGATTACTTTAATGGGCTATTCAATGATGGGAATGAGAGCACTATGGTTGAGTTGGATGACTCCTTTGATGACTCCAACAGACGGTTCGTGCGGAGGATACAAGAGTTTGAGGTTAAGGAGGCCTTAAAAAGGATGAAAGGAGGAAAGGCCCTCGGCCCTGACGATGTCCCTATTGAGGTCTGGAGATGTCTTGGGGACGTCGCAATAGTATGGCTCACAAAGCTATTCAACCACATTTTTCGGTCAAACAAGATGCCTGAAGAATGGAGGAAAAGTATATTAGTACCTATCTTCAAAAATAAAGGAGATATTCAAAGTTGTACTAATTATCGAGGTATTAAACTTATGAGTCATACTATGAAGCTTTGGGAGAGAGTGATTGAACACCGCCTGAGGAAAGTGACCAATGTCACTAAAAACCAGTTTGGTTTTATGCCTGGGAGGTCTACAATGGAGGCGATTTTCTTGCTTCGTCAGCTTATGGAGAGATATAGGGAGCAGAAGAAGGACTTGCATATGGTGTTCATCGACTTGGAGAAGGCGTACGACAAGATACCAAGGTCAGTCATGTGGTGGGCACTAGAGAAACATAAAGTGCCAACAAAGTACATTACCCTTATCAAGGATATGTACAATAATGTTAGGACAAGTGTGCGCGTAAGTGATAGTGAGACTGATGCATTTCCTATCACGGTAGGATTACATCAAGGATCAGCTTTGAGCCCATACATCTTTTCCTTGGTCATGGATGAGGTGTCGAAGGATATACAAGGGGATATCCCTTGGTGCATGCTCTTTGCTGATGATGTAGTGCTGGTAGATGAAACTAGAGATGGTGTTGATAAGAAATTAGAGTTATGGAGACAAACCTTAGAGTCCAAGGGGTTTAGACTTAGTAGGACCAAAACCGAGTATATGAGGTGCGACTTTAGTGGTGTTGGTCGTGAAGAGGGAAATGTTAGTCTACAAGGACAAATAGTACCTAGAAGGGACTCTTTCCGATACTTAGGATCAATGTTACAAAGCAATGGCGATATTGATGAGGATGTTTGCCACAGGATCAAGGTAGGGTGGATGAAATGGCGACAAGCCTCTGGAATCCTATGTGATAGGAAAGTCCCACAAAAGCTAAAAGGGAAGTTCTATAGGACGGTGATCAGACCCGCGATGCTCTATGGGGCGGAATGTTGGCCAACTAAACGGCAACATGTCCAACAAATGAGTGTCGCAGAGATGCGCATGCTACGGTGGATATGTGGGCACACGAGAAGAGACCGAATAAGGAATGAGGCGATTCGTGATAAGGTAGGGGTGGCGCCGATTGAAGAGAAGTTAGTCCAACATCGGCTTAGGTGGTTTGGACATATCCAACGGAGACCTCCAGAAGCACCAGTTAACAGTGGGATTTTAAGAGGTAGAGAAAATATTAGGAGGGGTAGAGGACGACCAAGGTTGACCTGGGAGGAGGCGGTAAAACGAGATTTGAGAGATTGGAATGTATCCAGAGACTTAGCTCATGATAGGACCGCATGGAGAGTAGCAATTCATGTGCCAGAATCGTAGTCTTGTTTTTTTCTTTTTTCTTTTCTCTTTTTCTTTTCCTTTTTTCTTATTTCTTTTCTCTTTTCTCTTTTTCCTTTTTCTTTTTTCCTTTTTTTCTTTTTTTTTCCTTTTTTTCCCTTGTTCTCATATCTCTTCCTCTGTTTTACTTCATTGATATTGGGTTTCATGTCTAGCCGACCCCAACAGGCTTGGGATAAAGGCTTGGTTGTTGTTGTTGTTGTTGATGATGATGATGATTGTTATAAAATTGAGTGTAAATATTTGCTTCATAACGGTTAATTAGCTATATACACCGTTATGAGAGTACGAATAATAAGTTATGTAGAACGGTAGTAGGATAGTAAATAGTATGACAACCATCGAGGCGGGCATGGAGGTGAACAAGAACGGTGAGGATGCCAAAGCTCTCGTTGGTGCCATCGCTACACGCCACCCCCCCCCCCCCCGTTCGGATGCTAAGCCGCGCTCCTCACGCCCTACGCTGGGACGCTAAATCGCGGTTAGTCGTCCATATCGGTCGCTGACGATCGATCAGGGACAACGACGCGATCAGGTGTGACTACAAAACTAGTCGTACGACTAGTCGGCTGATCAAGGCTAATAAAACCCTGGGCGACTAGGGGCTCAATTAGTAGTCGACTAGGGTCGAATAGTCACCCTTGTAGACGACTAGTCGACCTAGTCACCCTAGTCGCCCCTAGGGTGACTAGTGTCGATTAGTTGACTTAAAAACCTTGGCATGTACGCAGACCCGTGTGTTGACGGTCACCCCTATTTCCCCCTGTGTGTCTCTTTTTTGTTCTTTCCTCTCTCTCTCGTAAATTACTCAAAAATGAATAACGTAAACCTTTAGAATATGCATCACCCATTTCGAATCGACCCGTCTCACATACGTTACGCATGTGCGTCGGGTAGGTTTAGAATTGTCCCTTTTTGGACAGCCTGAGAGTGATCGAGAGGGCGTTCAAATGAGGCGAGACACGGTTCTGAATCCGGACGAGATTTTGACAGCGTAACCCTGATGTTCTCTGTTGCACCATTAACGGGCGTGCAGTCGGAGAACAACAGGGTTATGTTGTCGAGATTTCGTCTGGATTCGGACCTGGCGTCTCATCAGAAGCACGTTCCTCTCGGTAACTCTTGGGTGGGTTTAGGACCTATCTATCCCAATGGAAGTATAAATTAACAATATTTTCTCTGTCTTTAATCTGTAGCCTCAAACATGGGTGAAGACCGTAGTTGGATGTATACTGGTTGGAACAAGAGAGGTGGTCACTCAAATGAATGGTCCGCAAAGACATATGCTTTTTTATCGAGCCTTTTCGTTGTCGACGATCGATAAGGTGTGATGCCCATGTACGAAATGCTAAAATACAAAGTGGCTTGATAAAATGACTCTTTCGATACACTTGTGTCAAAATGGTTACACGTCACATCAGGTGTGGAGTTTTCACGGCGAGACAGCTTCTAAAGCTGTACAAGAAGTCCAAGAGGATGATGACAACACGGGGATTGATCGGATGGATGAGATGCTACAAGCTATTGAACCAGGGCTACGGAGGATCCTCTAACAACGGTGGTAGAGGCGTTCTTCAAACGTAAACGTCTAAACGTGATGTTGAAACCGTTGATTGAAGAACTGAAAATTTTGTGGACAGTAGTCGAAACGTACGACTGTTACAAGAAGCAGAAATTCAACCTGCAGGTTGCTTACTTATAGTCCGTCCATAGTTTTCCAGTATACGATATGTTTTCTAGATGGAGCACTCACGGTCGTTTCAGATAGGTAGAGAGAGACAGAGTGGTAGAGAGGGGGTGGGAGAGGGGGAGTCGTAGAGAGAGGGTGAGGGAGAGGGCGAGGGAGAAAGTGAGAGTGTGGGGGAGGGAGAGGGAGAGAGAGTGAGAGTAAGGGGGAGAGTGAGGGAGAGTAAGGGGGGAGATTGAGGGAGAGTGATAGTGGGGGAGTTGTAGAAGCTCAAGCTCACTTTATCTATTTATCTGCGTTGCAAAGATCCGCAACGGAGGCTCAAACTCCACCGTCACAGCTACCGGCACCAGGAGGAGGTCGCGGAGACGGATTCTTTGGCTCCGCAGCGAGTGGAGGAGCGAGTGGATCCGTGAGTGGAAGGTGAAGGGGTAGTGTTTAGCGAGTGAATCTTCTTTTTTTTAATATTTTGGATGTGTATATGAATTGTTCTGTGAGCTGACCATCATGTCAAGTTATCTGTATTCTATTTTTTAATTAAAAACTTTTTTTACGACGACCAACTATACAGGGTCGAGACCGTCGTAAGTAAGATGTTGAGCCCATCACGTGTCAGGCCATGGGCGACGGCCCGTTGTTTACGATGACTAGGATTGGCTTTCGTAAGTTAGTTATTTACGATGGTTACAGTCGTAAATAGCGTTATTTACGACCAATAACTGAAAACGGTAAGAACCCGTCGTAAATTACTTATTTACGACGGTTTTCTCTAATTTACGATGTTTTCTTGCCGTCGTAAATTTGCTGGATTACTGTAGTGTGTAACTGAAACTCAAAGTTGGTCCACGTCCATCATCACATTGAGGGTAACTGGATGGTGCAGAGTTGTTTTACACAAGCAATATCATGAAAACTCAGACTTGTCACTCAGTCACTTCGATTCCGGGTTGCTGTCTTGTGCACCTGAACCAGAAGTCGCTGTGCCACCTTTTGCCGTTGTGCAACTGGACGAGAACCGTATCGGTCCACATCCTGCAGGTGATGGGGCACTGTGCCCCGATGCAGCGTGGCATCGAACACGACAAAGCAAATCGAGGCGCTTGCTGAAGGTTACCTGCAAAGATAGAAGGGTGGCAGTGGTCCAAGATATCGTGCTCTGAGTTGAAAAAGGCAGATCGATTATTAGATTTGATGTACCACATCTTTGTTCCTTAACACGAACAAATCTGTTTCTCGTCAATTACCTACCCCGTGCCTGACATTGCGTATGTACCTCAAATGATGTTCACCACGACTCGGTCCATGCGAGGTGGCAGTCGTTAATGCTTTGATAATTCGAGGTCAAGAAGAGCTGGATAAGAAGAACAGTATGCACCCACTTGTCTTGGTCCCATCTGCTTTTTACAACGTCGTTCTATTTAAGGAAAGTTAACTCCTGAGTAGTGGTGGGACTCGGGCCGTGGTCGTGCTTCCGGCCGGTTTGGCCCGTGGCCCGAAAGCACGGCGGGCCAGTTCGTGCCGGGCGGGGCGGCTTGAACTGCCACACTTCCGGCCCAGGCATGGCCCGGAGCATGTCGGGCCCTCTTCGGGCCATGCCCGGCCTAACCCGGCCCGAAAATGCTGTGACATGTAGGAGATTTTTTTAAAAAAATACAAAAATACAGAAAAAATACAAAAAAATGGAACAAAAAATAAAAAATGCGTACAAGAGGATAACTTACAAGATTTATTTAAAACTTTATGCACAGGCATAAAAAAACAAACACAAGCCAAATTTTTTGGGGAGAATATAATTTTATTGATAAGTTCGTTACAAACTGCCTCGTTAAAAAGGACACTCATTGCGAGCTCGCCCCGTAAGAAAAATAGTACAGTTTGTTTAAGTTTTTGTCCATACAATAAACAATACATCGTTCAGACTCATCTAGCTGAAGATCCTCCATCGGTTTCATAATTTCTAGATCCTCAAGACGGTGTTGATCTCTAGATTAAACCGTCTCCCAATCTTTAAGGCATGTAAGGCACTCAACCATTTTTGGTGTAAGAGAGGACCTACAAAAGTGGTCGAAAAAATCAACATTGAATCATTATAGCATATGTTGAAAGAAAAATGATCGGCGATCTACTGACCTCATTTCTTCTATTATCCTTCCAGTTGAGCTAAATATAGCTTCGGAAGACACACTTGAAACTGAAATAAGGAGAACATGACGCGCAAATTGAGAGAGCACTGAAAACTGACGTTCATTGTCTTTTCACCATGCTAAGAGGTCCACCTCAACATCATCCTAAGAACCAATGTAAATAATATGGTAAATATATTTTCAGATTTAGATGTTAATGAAAGCAAAAAAACATACCTGGAGCATTGGATCGTAAGCCACGTGATCTATATCGATATAGTGGGACAACTCCGCGCTTGGATTCCAATTTGACCTAGAGCCATGTTAGGATATAGTAGAAGGTTTCTTGGACAATTTTTTCCACATGTTAGTTGTCGTACTTCTTCTCTTTTCAAGTTGTTGTCCTTCGAATCTGGGGCGCGGTTGTCCATATTTTTGTTGATACATACTAAATATTCAAAATATCTCGGACTTAACATGTGAGTACGTAAATGAGTAATCAAGATCAAGTTTATCACCAATAAATTGTAAAGCAGCCTCTAATTGCTCTAGTTTTTTACGTGAATCAAAAATTAGAGCAAAACTATAAAGATATGGGATAGCATCAAAATACTTAAGATATTTTGCTTTCATTTCTGCAACAATAAGAGCAAGTATTTCATAATTCTAATATTCATGAAATATTTCTACAAAAGTCATTAGCCATTCAAATAAAAGGGGAGAAGTAGGATAATAGATTCCGGACAACAAGGTAGTTGTATTATAGAATGGCTTCAATAAGTGTCAAAAACGTGATGTCGTGATCCAATCTATTTCATGAAGCACTATACCTGCATCTTGAGCATTCATAAAAGTGGTGAAAATGTTCTCATACACTTTTAATTGCTTCAACATGGTGTATGTAGAGTTCCATCGCACTTTCATATCTAGTGAAAACTTCTTTGGTTTCAACCCTTTTACACGGCAATATTCTTTAAAATTTTGATAAACCTGTGGAGAATTCAAAAGATAACGAATGGCACTATGTATATTATCAGTGCATCCACTTGCCTTTGTTAAACCAGCCTTGTGACACCCTCATCTCGGGTGTCAGCATATGTTCATGTTTTATGAAGAAGAAAAACATTTTAAGAAAAGAAGGAACAGAGACAAGTATCAAAAGGATGGCCAATAAAGCTCTCCGAGAACACCGAAACGCAATTTCCACGGCCAGCAGACCACGTGGCGTGTTCGGAGCTCATCCCCGAGAAATTGGGAGAGGTCCGCCGCTAAACTAGCTACGTGGCAGGCTCGGGGGTCACCTCCGCAATTGGAAAGAGGCCCGACCCTATGGGACACGTGCTACCGCGGAGCTAGCCGCTGCAGAAGAAGCAAAGGCATTTTTATAGGACACGTGTCATCCTCGGAGCTAGTCCTCGCGGAAATCAGAGGACCATCCGCGCGGGATACGTGTCAATCTCGGAGCTCATCTCAGAGGAGTCCGGATCTATTGAACACGTGTCGCCACCGGAGCTTATCTCCGGAGGTCCGTCGCTGCTAAACACGTGTCGACCTCGGAGCATGTACCTGAGGGAGGGAAAGGCGGAAAGACCGGCACCCACACGTGGCGTGCGCGGAGCTCACCTCCGAAGAAGAGGGAGGTCTCGATCGATTGACACACGGCACGACCGGAGCTCGTCTCTGTGGGAGAAAAGATACCAGGCTCCGAAGGACACGTGGAGCTTCCGGAGCTCATTACCGCGGAGGTAACGAGTCTGAAGCGGTTCTTACGTGTAAAGATACCGGTGCGCAACGGGAACCGATCCAAACTCCACAATGTTGCCAAAGATAAGACGTCAGGATCCAACAAGATCTGAATAAGACTTTTATTCGGGATCCAATCAGATTAGGACTCTTCTCTTCCCGATTATAAATAGAACCCAAAACCTCTAGCCGAAACCACGAACTTCTTTTTCAACTCCTAAGCCGACGACTTAGAGCCCTAGCCCTAACTCGCCGAGCAAAACATCGCCGAAAGCACAACAAGGGAGATCATCGGAGGAGAACCAAGCGGTCTGAGGAGGACCCCGAAGACAAGAAGAACGTGAGGTAGGACTTCAATACCACCTTACGACATCATGTTCTTCATCTCTTTGCATCTGTTCTTCGATTCCTTTCGAACAGAAGCTTTCTCGTGGGCAGATCACTCGATGGTCAGTTTGATCTAAAGACAAGATCATCGCCACGACCACCTTTGATCAGAACACCTCTGTCCATGCAAGGGCACACCAATCTAATAAAAATCGTAGGATAGCATGCATGAGCATCATCACGTCTAGTTTAGGGTTTGTGCATAATATTGATTGCTGTGAATTTGCATGCACGTGAATCCTACAAAGCAGGACAAACTCAGGAAGCTGTCTATGACGAGCTGCAGCAACAAGGCTTTGAGAATCAAGAACAACCGAAACCGCAAGAACAAGGCAAGTGCTCCTTGACCATGTTGATCCTATTTTTTGGGTAAAACTGTTTTGTTTTGCGAAAAGGTGTGTGTGCTGAGTCAAACATGATGGGAAACCCTTTTTACAGGAGTTTACTAGTTTTGATTGAACCATCCTTGTCGCCAGGGAAGTTTATGAGTCGGGTATGGTTTTTGCTTTATGCTTCGCTGAGTTTATGGGATTGGGAAGCGAGATAGATGTGTCTAGCTAACTGCACTCGTACTGATAATAAGTAATTGATGAGGTTAATGAACATGGATCGGAGGGAAGATCTAGGCAAGCCTGGGTTTGTGAATGAGGTAGCATGAGATGGTGGTTTTACTTGCCATAGATCTAAGGACCGGTTCATGCATGCACATGCCAGGATAACAGTGCCACCACAAGGCCAATATGGGTGCGGCTTAGCTGAGTAATTAGGTAAGTTGCTAGGATGTTATGGACTGTGGAAGGCGCGGGGAATGGGAGTCGAGTGAGGACTGCCCTGGGAACTGCATGGCACAAGAGGGGGCCCGTGGGTGGGAGAATTGGAGATTCTAGCCTGCCGGTGAAACCTTAGTGAGTCCATATATCTAGTAACCCCTTTGTAAAGGCTATTTTGTGATCTCTTGACCATACACCGACGGTTGTGTACTGGTATAATGGAGGTTCTGCAGTCACCGACGGGTGATGAAATCACAAACTTGTGGGTAAAGAGGTGCAAATTCTGCAGAGTTATTAAAACTATCATGATAGCCGAGCTTACGGTTACGAGCACCTGGCTAAACTGCCATGATTAGATGGGATGGTTACTGGAATCGTTATTGGAAAAGTTATTGGTTATGATTATGGGTTTGGTTATGATTTGGTTTGGAATTGTTAAGTCTGGATGATGAAAGGGTTGCATGACTGGTGGGTCATGATACGAGATTGGTCTCGGTGCGAGACGAGGTTGTTTTATGAGGTGAGATGGTAGCGAATACGAGGAGGTATTCGTGAGTATGAATAAAAGATTGGTTAATGTTCGGATGGAACACGGGAAGTGATGGAGGTATGTTGGTAATTTAATACATGTTGGGATTACATTTAAACTTAAGTTATTGTTTTATCATGGTTTTTTTACAAAACTGCTTTTCTGCAAATAAACCTTTTATGCCTTCCTTGTTTATGAGCTGCATATCATGTGTTATTCCCGCACTTGCTGAGTACATCATTGTACTCAAACTTGCATTATTATTTCTTCATCAACAGCAAGAGAAGACTACTGTGAAGACCGAGTAGAGCATTATGGCGTGTGATCTGTTCTCAACCTTGCCTGTGGAGGGAGTAGAGATGAAGCTACTTCTGCTTAGTTTTGCTTCGGCATTAGTTTTTGCTTCCGCATTTAAATAAAGATTTCCGCTGCATAGAAATAAGACTTCCGCTGTGAGCATGAGTCCAAGACTCATGAGGTGTTGTAATAAACTCTGTTATTCGTGGTAATATATAATCTGAATTCAGTTTGTGGAACGTATGTGTATGTGTGATGAACATCCTGGGCACACATATGCATTAGTTCTCGGTTCCGTGGTTTTCCACAGAATTGAGGGCGTCACAAGCCTGCACAATAAGATTAATGATATGGCATACACGTCTTTGATGTAGAACATACCCACCGATGTAGCTTTTAATATGTGGCTCAAGTATATCCATAGCGCTAGTGTTAGCCGATGCATTATCAAGAGTAATAGAGACAATCTTATTTTCAATATCAAATTCTCTAATAACCTCTAGCACATGTGAGGCAATTGCCTCACCGGTATGATTCTCATCAATGACCCAAAATTCTAATATCCTTTTGTTTAGCTTATACTCATGGTCTATGTAATGAGCAACAACACTAAGATAGTTTGTCCTCTGGTGTGAAGATAATGAAATATCTAATGTTAGTGCCACAGAAAATGACATGCTCCTAAAAGTTTGTTTCAACATGTCCATTTTATCATTGTATCATTTAATGATATCATGTCTAGTGGTTTTTCTAGAAACATTAATATATTATGGACAAAAAGATTTCTGAATCATTCTTTCAAAATTAACACTTTTGCCCATACAAATAGGTTGATCCTCAGTTGCAATATATCTAGCAATTTCAGAGCGAGCTACATCGGCGTTATAAACCCAAGTACTTACAGAGCCGTCGGGCATGAAGTTCAATTGAGTTTGTATTGCTCCACCTTCTCGTAATGCAAGCTTTTTCATACATACAGCATAATGCCAATTCAAATGACTCGTGCCGCTACTAGATGCTGCAGAAAAAAATCTTTTTACAGTATTTGCATGTAGCAGAAACAACAACACTCTTACCATTGATGAATTTCCTCTTCTCAATAAAGTGTTGCCAACATGTCGCTCGACTTCTCCGACCCATAGTTGTGGAAGATGTTTGACCACCTTCATTGCTAGGGATAGGCCCGAATGACGCAGACGCGGCCGCGGTCGTACCAACGGAGAAGCTATCTGTACCTACATCATTCAAATTAAACACATTATCTTGACCTTCCTCTTCCTCGTAGACATCCTCACCTTCCATATGAATATCAGCCATGTCGTAGTCTCCCATGCTTGGGGGCAAACGACGTGGATCGGGTTGCTCGGCCTCGGACATGGATGACATGCGTTGTTCACGGCCACGAACATGGCGCAACGATGTCGCAATCTTTTTCCTATTACCGCTACCCGAAAGCATCTTGCTAGGCGCGGGCGCACGGATCCGGGGCAGGGGCGAGCGACGTGGTGTGGTCCGGCCGGGGAAGAGAGCCTACGGCTCGTGGTAGCCGGGGGCTGGTGATGAGTAGTTTAGGCCCGATCTCCCGAAAGGTAGGTCGATTGAGGTGGAGAACTCGACGTTGATGATTCGCGACACTCGAGTAGTTCGAACACCCCTGCAATCACTACACCACTGCTCCGTTGGTTATCAACCGTGCAACACACGCTTGACATCGCCAATAAGGCCAATCCTTGCAGGTACAACCGAGAACATGAGCAAGAACGTCGAAGACGTGATCTGAAAGTCACGAAGTTGGGGTTTCACCAAAACCGTAGAACGGCGGCTGTTTATCTAAGCAAAACCCACCTGTCGGTACCCTCAATATGGGGTACCCCCGCGCACAGGGGAAACTGCCTAAGGACCTCGCCCTTCTCCGTAGGGAGAGCTCCGAAGGCGCCACGTGTCCTGCGGGGCCGGACCTCCCTCTCCTCAGAGGAAAGCTCTGGGCCCGCCACGTGGCCAGCAGAGCCGGACCTCCCCCCTCCGCGGGGAGAGCTCCGGAGGCTCCACGTGTCCAGCGGGGCCGGACCTCCCTCTCCTGAGAGGAGAGCTCCGAGCCCACCACGTGGCCAGCAGAGCCGGACCTCCCCCCCTCCGCGGGGAGAGCTCCGAAGGCTCCACGTGTCCAGCGGGGCCGGACCTCCCTCTCCTCATAGGAGAGCTCCGGACCCTCCACGTGGCCAGCAGAGTCGCGCTACCTGCCCCCGCGCGGTAGGCAACAAGAGTAAAAACGTGCCATACCTTGCCCGTACAAGGTATTCAAGACCCGCGCCTTCCCAAGGCGCGGAGACGCGGAGCACACCTCTGTCAGGTGCTGTTGCGCCCAGTCACGTTGCAGTGAAGACTGGCACGCCGCGTCAGAGGCTGTACGCCAATAATCACAGCGACAAGACATCCCCTGCCGTCCCTGCCATCATCAACCACTACGACTAGCTTGCGGCATGGGCAGGGCGGCAGGACGAAGACTCAGAAGCCTTCACCAGAGACAACTACCGGCGTAACTTCTATATACGGTAGATGGCGGACAAATCTCCCCGGGACCACCTGTCAGGTGCTGGGCCCACCTTGTTAGCCGCCCGAGCCTTGGACTATTAAAGGCTCGGGTAGGCGACGTTAGCAAGGGTTCTCTCCTCAGCCATTCACACCTGAGGGTTCGACTCTTTGCACACTTGCTCCTTAGACATTCTAGCACTGAGGTCATCCTCAAGCACAGGACTCTGGTTCTGAGCTCCAAGCAATACAACGAGCACCTCTGCTCACCGTGGACATAGGGTTTTACGCTCCGGCGGCCTGAACCACGTAAAAATCTCTGTGTCAAGCTTCTCCTTCCATCGTCCCTAACGCGTAAGCTCTCCGTGAGTGACTAGCCCCTCTGAAAAAGAACCTCCGCGAGTCGCCCAGAGCACGCCCAGGGGAAGTGTCGACAACACACTTCGACACCACCGAATATGGCCGGCGGTTGCAGTATTTAAAGGCTAGGGTTCGTCCATAAGACCCTCAGATGCGTCCCTAATGGACTCATACGGGATACAAGGCCCAAAAGCCCAATACGGTGGTGCAACACCGGACAGAACTCTGAATTTGACTTGTTTCGACAACTCCCAACGACTCCTGGTGAATTTTAATGTGGGACCAGAACCATTGGAGAGTTTATCTTCTCATCTTTCCATGCATATGTAGAACATCAAAAACGGAGTCCATATGCATCCTGGGCGTCCGTTTTAAGATGGACTGCTCCTGGACTCCGAGTTGAACTCGAGTCCGAGTTGGTGACCGTTTCCATCAACTTGTGGACGTCCCATCTGGTTCTCCATGTCCCCAAATCCTCCTCCCTTTACTTGTTGATCATGTCCATGGTTCCTAATAACAATCATTAAATAGCAATCCATTCTCAAAATCACATGGGTAGGAAGTTAGGAACGAGTTCACCTGCTGATTTAGTAACCGTGCTCGTGCTTTTGTGATTGGTCCTTGTATATCAATGTGAGTATCCACTATTGTGATGTCCTCATCATCCTCCCCCTCTTGAATCGGAGTCGTCCTCAGCTCAAGATCATCTTCTTCACCTAAGTATGGTCGTAAATCTGAAATGTTAAATGTGGGACTAACCCCAAAATCGGGAGGCAACTCAAGCTTATATGCATTGTCATTGATATTTTCAACAATCTTAAAAGGACCAGCAGCTCGTAGCATAAGTTTAGATTTTCTAGGGTGAGGGAATCATTCTTTTCTCAAATGTAGCCATACCAAATCCCCTGGTTCAAGTTTTACTTCTTTTCTACCTTTACTACCAGAAATTCTATACTTCTCATTCATCCTTTCAATATTTTTCTTTGTAGTTTCATGCATCTTAAGAATGAATTCAGATTGTTGTGTAGCATCCAAATTTATAGTTTCAGAAGGAGGCAAAGGTAATAAATCAATAGGAGCACGGGGATTGAAACCATACACTACCTGGAATGGGCTTACCTTTGTAGTAGAGTGAACTGACCTGTTGTAAGCAAATTCTATATGTGGTAAACAATCCTCCCAACCCTTTAAATTTGTTTTTAAAACAGCCCGCAACATAGTGGATAGAGTACGATTTACAACTTAGTTTGTCCATCAGTTTGTGGGTCACATGTGGTTGAAAACAGCAGCTTGGTTCCCAATTTATACCACAAAGTTCTCCAAAAATGACTAAAATTTTTTGCATCACGATCAGAAATAATGGTATTTGGTACACAATGTAAACGAATAATTTCCGTCATAAACAAATCAGCAATGTGTGAGGCATTACCATGCTTATGACAAGGTATAAAATGTGCCATTTTGGAGAAACGATCAACAACCACAAATATACTATCCCTCCCCCTCTTAGTCCTAGACAATCCCAAAACAAAATCCATGGAAATATCCTACCATGATACACTAGGAATAGGAAGAGGCATATAAAGACCATGTGGGTTATGTCGAGACTTAGCTTTATTGAAGTAGTGCATCGTGACACGTAGCGCTCGACATCATGTCTCATCTTTGGCCAAAAGAAGTGTGTGGCCAGCACGTCCTCCGTTTCCTTCACTCTAAAATGTCCCATCAAACCTCCTCCATGTGCTTCCTGCAAAAGTAATAGACGAACGGAACTAGCCGGAACACATAGCTTGTTAGCACGATAGAGGAGGCCCTCCCGTAGTACATATTTATTCCATGTTCTTCCTTCTCTACAATTTTCAAAGGCATCTTTGAAGTCCAAATCAGTAGGATATAATTCTTTTATTGTTTCTAAACCAAATATTTTATGATCAAGTTGGGACAGCATGGTGTAACGTCTGGATAATGCATGTGCAATAACATTCTCCTTCCCTTTCTTATGCTTAATGATGTATGGAAATAATTCTATGAACTCAATCCATTTAGCATGTCGTTTATTTAGATTGTTTTGGCACTTAAGGTACTTCAAAGATTCATGATCAGAATGTATGACAAACTCCTTAGATCAAAGGTAATGTTGCCAAGTTTGTAAAACTCGCACTAAGACATATAATTCCTTATCATAAGTAGAATAATTCAGAGAAGGACCATGCAATTTTTCACTAAAGAATGCAACGGGTTTACCTCCTTGTATGAGAACACCTCCAATACCAATGCCGATTGCATCACATTCTAGCTCAAATGTCTTGTCAAAATCAGGAAGTTGAAGCAATGGTGCTTGTGTAAGCTTTGATTTGAGAACATCAAAAGCTTGTTGCTGCTGTTCGCCCCATCGAAACTGCACTCCCTTCTTCGTCAGTTCATGGAGAGCTGCTGCAATTTGTGTTGAAATCCCGCACAAAGCGTCGATAAAAATCTGCAAGACCAAGAAAACTACGCACCTGTGTGACGGTCGATGGAGTTGGTCAGCTAGTGATCGCCACAATTTTTGCCACATCCATCTCAATTCCCTGTGATGAAACAACATATCCAAGAAACGAAACTCGATTGGTGCAAAAGAAGCACTTTTTGAGGTTACCAAACAAACGTGCATCTCTCAAGACACTAAAAACAGCACGTAAATGATTAAGATGTTCGTAATATGACTTGCTGTAAATGAGGATATCATCGAAGTAAACCACCATAATTTTTCCAATAAAAGCACGTAAAACCTCGTTCATTAATAGCATAAAAGTGTTAGGTGCATTAGTTAAACCAAAAGACATTACTAACCACTCATAAAGTCCAAACTTTGTTTTAAATGCAGTTTTCCATTCATCTCCTAGTGCCATTTTAATTTGGTGGTAACCACTACGCAAGTCAATTTTTGTGAAAAATAATAGCACCACTCAATTCATCAAGCATGTCATCTAAGCGAGGAATAGGATAACGATATCGAATGGTGATGTTATTAATCGCTCTACAATCAACACACATGCGCCAGCTACCATCTTTCTTAGGAACCAAAAGAACAGGAACAGAACAAGGACTAAGGCTTTCACGAATATACCTGAGGTTCAAAATATCTTGAACTTGTCGCTAAATTTCCCTTGTCTCTACCGGATTCGCCCTGTACGTCGCACGATTTGGCAAACTTGCCCCTGGAATCAAGTCGATCTTATGTTCAGTGCCCCTCATAGGTGGTAATCTAGGGGGTATCTCAGGGGGAAACACATCCGCAAAATCCTGTAAAAGGTTAGCAACAGCAGGGGGCAATGCCATGGACACTTCATGAACTGAAAATATGGCTTATTTGCATACTAAAGCGTAGTACATCCCCTTAGTATTAAATAAATCAGCAAGGTCAGATTTAGTTGTGAGCAATGAAGGTGATTTTAACTTAATTACTTGCTGTTTTTCAGAGTCTAGTGATTTTGTTGCCTTATCATCACGTGTTTTACTTTTCTCAAAATATACAATTTCAGTAGGAGTCATAGGAAGCAAAGTGATTTTCTTTCCTTTATGCATCAGAGTATATTTATTAGTTCTACCATGATGAATAGCATCCGTATCAAATTCCCAAGGACGACCCAACAAAAGAGAACAAGCATCCATAGGTACGACATCAAAATCGACAAAATCATGGTAAGAACCAATCGAAAAATGTACCCTCGCTGTTTATGTTACCCTAACCTTACCGCTGTTGTTGAACCACTGAATGTGGTATGGATGAGGGTGTGCTCTTGTTGTCAACCCAAGTTTCTTGACCACATCCATGTTCACCAAGTTGTTGCAGCTGTCTCCATCAATTATAGTGTGCACACGGCAGTCCTTCACGATGAGAAACATGTGAAAAAGATTGTGTCATTGTAGCTTGTCATCTGCCTCAACTTTGGAGCTCAAAGCACGCTGCACAATTATGCTTCTATAACTTTCCGTTGCTGTAATACCAAGTACCTCTTCATCTGTGCTATAGTGGTCATCTTTTGGTCCTACAACGTTAGTAACAAGAGAATATTCATCTTCAACATCCGAAGTACTATCATACCTGCCATCATCTCGTGCTATGTATGCTCGTTTGCTAGGGAAACATTTCATCACATGACCAACTCCCTGGCAGCGGTGACACTTAATGTTGGAAGTTTGACTCGTGGAAGGAGTGGAAGACGTAGGCTTGAATGGTGTCGTCCTGTTGCCCTCCGGCGCGCGAGGAAATGGAGCACTAGATGAAGTTCGTTGGCCACCATTGGATGGTGTAGTGGCAGTAGGAAAACTCAAAGATGGTGTTGTTTTGGATGGTGTAGATGTCGAACGCGGTGTGAAGGTGCTCCTCGTGCGTTGGTGCTGCTGCTGTTGGCGGCCCTTCAATCCTTTTTCTGCCAACATAGCCAGCTGAAATAATCTGTTAACAGTATCATATTCCTTATAATCAACAATGTCCTGAATTTCACGCCTCAACCCCCCATAAAAATGAGTTATTTTATCGTCCATGTTCTCTACTACCCCACAGCGCAATATACCCTTTTGTAACTCTTGATAATACTCCTCTAGACATGTTACCTTGGTCTAAGCGCTGTAATTTTTTGCGAAGGTCCCGCTGAAAAGAAGGAGGAACAAAACGAACATGCATAGCTTCCTTTAATCTATCCCATGTTGGAGGATCAGTTCTAGTTTTAACAAGTTGATTCCACCATATGATAGCAAAATCCTTAAACTCACTAGTGGCTTGACGAACTCTATGTTGTTCAGGAACAAGGTGGGCATTAAATTTCTGCTCTACTGTCATCTCCCAATAAGATATGCCTAAGCATCATAAGCACCGGAAAAATAGGGTATAGTAAATTTGACTTTAGCAAAAGATCACCAAGAGGGCGATTAAAATTGTTATGACGATCATTGTAATTATAATGATTATTACCTCCCATACCTCATAGATAACGTGGAAGTCGTGGTTGATTGTTATGATCTTCCATAGTATAAGCACCGTCTTCACGATCTTCAGCGAGAGGCAGTCGCGTCTCAAGAGTATCCATCCGAACAACAAGATCATCGAGTTGGCGATTCAAGGTCGTCAATGACGCCTCTGTCGATGCTTGGGTTTTGATGAACATATCTGTTATTTCCCTCATCATGTCACGCAACTCAGCATATTGAACACATTCATCATCCCTGTTATCTTCTGCCTTTGTTAGTAGTAAACAAAAGACAACAAAAAGATGTTATCCATATCAACTACAAAGGATAGTGGCAATGTGAAAAGTGGAAGGAAGGAAACAATCTCTCTCTCTCTCTCTCAAGCGTCTTACCACGTTCTTACAAGTGTTGTTACTGACATAGCAGGTGGTAAATGGTGGACGGTGAGAATCAATGAAATGTGGAGTGATTACAAAGGTACCTGTTCTGTTCAAGAGAAAAAGGGGAGCTTGGATGACACAATATGGTGGCTAATAAGTAAAAAATCGTTAACAGCAAAAACAAAAGTTGAATAAGTATTCAATGTCGGAACTGTTGCTGGTTAACAAGTGTTCTACGCCTAGCACAACACAAGGCAGTAGAAAGGCAAATAGAAAATCAGAAAGATATAACCAAACAAGTACAACACAAGTGTATAGGCCAACTGTTTTCAGGGGTATGTTGTCAATGCTTTAATATTTGTGCTCTCTTCACTATTTCTTTTTTCTTTTTTTATATTTTTTCTGATATTTTTTGTTTACTCAAGAGCACGAAAATAGAAAGTACACAACTTTACAGGCTCAATTGGATGTAAGATGTGGCCTATAGAAAATCAGTAATATTCTTTAAAATACGGGCTGAAACTTTGGAAGTCGGATAGTCTATCTTCCGAGGGGAATTTGGCAAAACAAATTTCGCCGAACACGGCGAAGCGGTGGAAAATCAGTTGCGAAATTTTGAGTAGATCAATTTGAAGAAAAAAATCGCCCAATTTCGAGTTCGTATGCAAAAGTTATAGCCGTTTTAAGGTAGGCTACCCGAGTTACTGTTTTTTTATGTTGATTCAAACTCGGTTGTGAAGAAGATCTCGTAATAGGATGTGAGAAACAATCAGAATTTAGCAACGGCGACTGATGCGATGTTGTGTGATGAAGCAAGGAGGCTGGTACAATGGTTTGTCACCTGTTCTAGGGCTGGCGATGCGGGAGTTCACACAAGGCGGCTAGCTAGGGCAAACCGATGATCTTGGTGGCTCGGTTTGTTGTTTAGGGATTGTAGAATAGGTGAGCAGAAAGAAAAACAAGGAAGAAAAACGATAACTACGACCCAAAAACACAATGCTAAACCATCAACAAGACTCGACCACACGAATGCAAACTTAACAATACAAACTAAGAAACAAAACTTGCAGGCACTTTGGTCTAGGAATCGGTAAACAAGATATGATTTATTTGTGGATTTTTTTGTGGTCTCTAGGTATGAAAAACAAAAACTAATCTAGTGAGAAATCAAAGTACCTCACGGCAATTTGAAATCTGATACCAAATGATGAGTAGTTTAGGCCCGATCTTCCGAAAGGTAGGTCGATTGAGGTGGAGAACTCGACGTTGATGATCCGCGGCACTCGAGCAGTTCGAACACCCCTGCAATTACTACACCACTGCTCCGTTGGTTATCAAGCGTGCAGCACACGCTTTACCTCGCCAATAAGGCCAATCCCTGCAGTTGCAACCGAGAACACGAGCAAGAACGTAGAAGACATGATCTAAAAGTCACAAAGTTGGGGTTTCACCAAAACCTTAGAACGGCGGCTGTTTATCTAAGCAAAACCCACAGAATATGGCCGGCGGCTGCAGTATTTAAAGGATAGGGTTCGTCCATAAGACACTTAGATGCGTCCCTAATTGACTCATACGGGATACAAGGCCCAAAAGCCCAATACGGGGGCGCAACACCGGACAGAACTCTGAATTCGACTTGTTTCGACAACTCCCAATGACTCCTGGTGAATTTTAATGTGGGACTAGAACCATCGGAAAGTTTATCTTCTCATATTTCCATGCATATGTAGAACATCGAAAACGGAGTCTATATGCATCCTGGCGTCCGTTTTAATATGGGCTGCTCCTGGACTCCGAGTTGAACTCGAGTCCGAGTTGGTGACTGTTTCCATCAACTTGTGGACGTCCCATCTGGTTCTCCACGTCCCCAAATTCTCCTCCCTTTAATTGTTGATCATGTCCATGGTTCCTAATAATAATTAAATCATTCAATAGCAATCCATTCTCAAAATCACATGGGTAGGAAGTTAGAAACGAGTTCACCTGCTAATTTAGTAACCGTGCTCGTGCTCTTGTAATTGGTCCTTGTATATCAATGTGAGTATCCACTATTGTGATGTCCTCATCAGCTGGGGGGGAGCTGAGGGAGGAGATGCGCGGATCGGGGCGGTCCGGACCACCGGGCTGGGGATCGCAGCACGGGGGGCACGGCAGGCAGGGGCGACCGGGCGCGCGGCTCGGCTCGGGGCGGGCCGGCGGGTGCGCGCGGCAACCGAAAGGCTGGGGCGGAGTCGGCGGCTAAGGAGGAGAAGTGAAACCAAAAAAACCAGAGACCTATAGGATCGAAGTACACGTATAAAGCTACCAGAGGGGGGTGAATGGTAGATAAAAAATTTTCAGCGGAAGCAACAAAACACCCCTTAGCAGAAAACCGATATGTTAAAGAAACCGTGTGTGCGACTAATCTAAACGTGTTTAACTGTGACAAAACTAGTATAGATTGTAGAGAATTAAGTCACGAAGACGTCACAATAAGAATCATGAAAATTCGTTGAGAGAAACTCAAGTTACGATCGAAAGATCGAACAAAGGTCAATCTGTCCTACGCGAGAAAAACAGTTCTGGAATACTGAAAAGAAACTCGTGTAGATAAGAAACCACAAATTCAATGACCGTGAAATTTTCACAAATGATATATAATCAAGTTGTGAACACAACCCAAAAAGAATCACATCAATTGGATCTATAAAACTCGAGTTATGATAAAACCACCGAAGCAAGGTAGTGCTGAACAGAACCTCGACAAGAAAAACTTGTGTGAAATAAGTCGGACGAACAAGACACAAAAGTTCCTTTAGAATACGAATATTATTTATCAAAAAATAGGAGGAACAGCCCCCAAAGTCGTGCTCTCTACGAGCCTTGGCCTCCCTTGCTTATATAACCAGCTCTATGGCCAATCCAATTCAAACTAGGACTCCTACTCCTACTTAGATTCAAACTGTAACTTTCCAATACTGCTCAAGACTCTTCTATACACAGATAGAAGCAATCTTAAGATTTCCAAACACCTTAGGAACGTCCCAAACATTCCTAAAACAACTCTACTTCATGCCTAACACGAAATCCTGTTATAACCAACTCGAAACTTTTCAGAAACAAACCATAACCGCCTCAGCCGTAACCTGAGCGCAAAATCCGGCCGGTTGAACCTTTTCAACCATATCTCCACTTCCATATCTCTTCACCACGCCTTGAAACCATGTTGCCACGTCCATGCACTCCTTGCACACGTGCAAACACCTTCCAACAACGTCCACGATACCTTCATATGCATTGTTCTTAATCCAAACATGCTGCGCGACCTCCCAATCAACTCAACCACAATTCCTCCCGAACTTGGTTGTTGAACCTCATCTTCTCCCTAAGACTAGTTCAATGGATCCCATCACCAGCCATGTATTGAACTCAAGCAACACCTGCACATGAATAAACAACCAATACTTCCGAGCACAAGTCCTCGACTTGACTCTCGTTAGTTCCGAAACTACAACATCTTACGTGAGCACCTCACATAAGCATATTGTAAACCATAGCAAAATGATATCAGCCATAACCACCAAAACACACTAAAAACTTAGTAAAATAATACTAAGCAAACTTTCCATAAGAGTAAAGCAAGTTCGAAACATTGCAGGTTAAAAGCAGAACCATTGCAATCAAGCTCCGAACCTTACCAAAGCTAACCGGACCTTGAACCGGAGCTTACCAAAGCTAGTCGGACCCAGCGCCGGAGCTTACTAAAGCTTAGTCGGACCTAGCACGGAACTTACCAAAGCTAGTCGGACCTAGCACCGGAGCTAGCAAAAACAAGTCGGACCTAGCCAAAGTAAGTCAGACCTAGACAAAGCAAGTCGGACCTTACGTCGGACCTTGCCGGAGCTACCAAAAACAAGTCGGACCTATCGTCGGACCTTGCAGGAGCTCGGACCTAGAGTCGAACCTTGTTAAAAAGGTGTTTTGGTAGTATTCAAAACTTTTATCGTCAAAGCCAATGTATTCAACACACATAGGTCTCACAATCTCCCCCTTGATGATTGCATTGGCAACACCACTTAAAATCCGAACATTGGCTTATTCACATGAAAAGTTTTGAAAACAATTTCTCCCCCTTTGTAAATCAGAAATAAAATGAGAAGAAAAACAAAAATACCAAAAATTCTCCCCCTGAGAAGAATCGTGCCAAAACACTTGTGAATGTGTGCAATGTGTGATCAAATTTTCCCCCTTTGACAATGTATTCAGCAAGGTACAAAAGAGAAATTTTAATTTGTTATGAGCACATTATAACATATACATATAAAACAAAGCTCATCCAAATCATACTATCAAGTAACTTACACTATCACATCAATGAGATACATAAAGTAGTGTAAGTCATGCTAGAGATCAAGTGTAATTTTCAATTTAAGCAAGTCATGATCTCACAAACTTAACTATTCAAGACCTGAAAACATGACACTTGTTGCTGCATTTTATTTATCATTTAAAGCAAAAATTTTGATCTTATGACATTTGTAAGAGATTATATGCAACATCAGCCTTATACTAACCAACCAAGCCAAGCCTATGTCATTTGACAGTCAGAAGCTTAAGGACATGGTTTTAGTCATACACAACTCCTTTCAAGTTCATATCTAAGTGCAATGATAAGCCATCTCAAAAGAAGAAGTGCGATTCATGCATATTCTCTTGATCTTTTCTCATTTTTTTATTTGAACATAAAAACTCAACATGTGAGTTGATTACTTGATTAATTCTTTATGATTAAAAGCACTTGTGAGCATGCAACAAGTTCAAAATAGCAAGAAAGTTCGACCATGACCAGATTTAGTGTAAGTAATTATTCTAATTACTAGACATGGTAAAAACTACAAAATGTATAACACGAGTAATGTAGTAAGAACTTTCAGCATGAAAAAGGAATCACAAAGTCATATATGCATGAAATACTATGCTCATATTATTTTAATTTCAGATTCACACATAGACTTCCCAAGTTTTAAAATTCTCCCTCAATTTAAGCCATGAGGATGCATAACCCCTGTTTCACTACAAATGTAACAAAAACGAGTGAAATCCAAAGATTTGGTAAAAATATCAGCCAATTGTTGTTCGGTATCTACATGGTGAAGCACAATGTTCCCTTTTTTTACATTATCACGAGAAAGTGATACCTAATGTTAATGTGCTTAGTTCTCGAATGTTGCACGGGGTTTTTAGCAATGCAAATGGCACTAGTGTTATCACAAAACAGTGGAACACTATCTAGATCAACCCCATAATCCTTAAGTGTTTGAACAATCCAAAGAATTTGTGAGCAAGCACTAGCAGTAGCTACATATTCAGATTCGGCTGTGGATTGTGCAACTGAACTTTGTTTTCTAGAGAACCAGGCAACAAGTGTATTACCAAGAAAATGACAAGTACCAGAAGTACTTTTCCTATCAATCCTACAACCCTCAAAATCAGCATCGGAAAAAAGCTTTCAAAGTAATGGTTGAGGAAGAAGGAAGAAAAATGCCAAATTTTTGAGTTCCATGTAAGTACCTGAAAATCCTTTTGATGGCTTGACGATGTGAAGCACGTGGGGAGGCTTGAAACCGTGCACAAAGACATACGCTGAATTGTATGTCCGGTCTTGATGCCGTGAGATACAAAAGTGATCCGATCATGCTTCTATATTCTTTTTGATCAACGGGATCACAATCTTCATCAAGTTCAAGTATTGCTGCTGTTCCCATTGGTGTCCGAAGAGGCTTGCTTTTGTCCATGTTGAAGCGCCTTAGGAGATTTTTTGTATACTTTGTTTGATGCACAAAGGTACCCTCTTTGGTTTGCTTGATTTGCAGCCCCAAAAAGTACGTGAGTTCTCCCATCATACTCATCTCAAATTCTGAACTCATCATAGCTGAAAACTTGAACACAAGATCATGAGAAGCACAACCAAAGATAATATCATCCACATACACTTGAACGAATAATGAGTCATTGTTATGGTTAAGCACAAAAAGAGTTTTATCAACCTTGCCCATGGTAAACCCCTTTTCAAGTAAGAATGTTTTAACCTATCATACCATGCTCTAGGGGCTTGTTTGAGACCGTACAAGGCTTTGGACAATTTGTAAACATGATTAGGAAAATTTGGATTTTCAAAACCAGGTGGTTGGTTGACATAAACCTCCTCATCTATGTAGCCATTAAGAAAAGCACTTTTAACATCCATTTGATATAGCTTAAAACCTTTAGATGCAGCAAAAGCTAACAAAATTGTTATGGCTTCTAATCTAGCAACAGGAGCAAAAGTTTCATCAAAATCTAGACCTTCAACTTGTGTGAAACCTTGAGCAACCAACCTAGCCTTATTCCTAACCACAACCCCATCCTCACTTTGTTTATTTTTAAACACCCATTTAGTTCCAATTAAAGTGTGACCTTGAGGTGGAGGTACAAGTTTCCAAACATTATTTCTTTCAAAATTTTCTAACTCTTCTTGCATGGCAATAATTCAGGATTCATTAGTGAGTGCGTGTGATATATCTTTAGTTTCAAAAGAAGCAACAAAAGCAGAATCGGCATGAGAATTGGGGTCGAAAAACCTGGATCTTGTAACTCGTTCATGCAAGCTTCTAATAATTTGTTGTGGAGGATGACTTTTGAGAATCCGGAGGGGAGTGGACACTTCACAAGCTTCTTCTTCTTCATGTTCATCACAAATAGATGAGCTTGTGACGTGAGGAGGATCTGGACCAGCAATGGTGGTCGTCGGTGCTGGCTGTGAATCAAGATCAGGAGCTGGAACAATGTCATTAGCTGCTGAATTTTCAGGCAGCAGCACCACTTCTTCCTCTTCTTCAACGAAAATACTCTACCCCTGCGGATATGGATCCGGACCTGCAATATTTGAACTAGTACCTCGGCTAGCTTCATCAAAAGAAACCTCACAAGTCTCCACAATTTTTTAGTATCAAGTAAAAGCACACAGAAGTCTCTAGTATGAGATGGATAACCAAGAAACATGCCATCAACAGATCTAGCTTCAAATTTATCAAGATTACCATGTTTCTTAACAAAGCATTTGCAACCAAAGACTCTAAAGTGTGCGACACTAGGCCTATGTCCAAACCTGAGCTCATATGGTGTTTTACCTAGCTTAGCACGCAAGAAAACACGATTTGAGACATAACAAGCGGTTGCAATTGCATCAGCCCAAAGTTTCCTAGGAGTTTGATATTTATCAAGCATAGTCCTAGTCATCTCAACTAAGATTCTGTTCTTTCTCTCTACAATACCGTTTTGTTGAGGTACATATGGTGAAGAAAATTGATGATCTATTGCATTTTCAGCACAAAAGTGATCAAACGATTGATTTTTAAATTCGGTTCCATTATCTCTTCTAATTGCTCTTAAAGATCCTGGGTGATCAATTGATAATCTAAGAAATAAAGTTCTAAAGTGACTAAAAGCTTCATTCTTAGATGCCATAAAGTAAATCCAAATGTATCTAGAATAGTCATCAACAATCACAAGAACATACCATTTACCTCCGAAGGATTGAACACGTGAAGCTCCTATGGTGTCAAGGTGTAAAAGTTGACCCGGTTCAGTTGTCATGGTCATTGTGAGAGGAGCATGTGAATTTGCAACCATCTTAGCATGTCTACAAGAAGAGCACACAATTTATTTGTCCCCTTTAAGCTTAGGCAGCCCACGTATGCGATCAAGAGCACTAACACGTGTGAGATGATCAAAGCCTACGTGACCAAGTCTACGATGCCAAAAATATAAATCTTTGGAATCATTTGCAACAATACATCTATACTTAGAGGAAGAAATCAGCTTTAAAAACTCTTCCAAACCGAGACATGTAAAAAATAAGCTCACTATTTGAACCTACAACTTTGCAGTAGTTTTTATTGTAAATAATTTCCAGATTTTCATCTAGAAATTGTGAAATAGAAACAAGTTGTATTTCAAATTTTTGACAAGTGCCACATCCTTCAAAATATAGTGATCATTTACTCCAACCGAACCCTTAGCAGTTATAGGAGTTGAAGAATTATCGGCAAAAGTAACATTCTCTACACGTGACACAAAAGAGAGAGAGGAGAACCATTCTTTGTTACCGGTCATGTGGCGTGAGCAACCTGAATCCACAATCCAAATGTTCTCCTTCCTCAAGCGTGTAACCTACATAGAAGCACAATACGTCGATGACTCAATACTGGGGTTAGTTAAAAGGCATTTAGGAATCCAGTACTGAGTCACACGACGTCCAGCAGGAATAACATGCAAAAGCTGAGATAAAACAACAGGTTTATGAGTCAAAGTTTGAGATTTTTTGTTCTTAACTACTGACATGTGAGGTGTTACTTGTGTAGCACGAAAACCAGTAGCTCCGGAGGCAAAAATAGAAGGTCCGGAGGCAAAAACTGAAGCTCCGGAGGTAAACTTTGAATATTTCTGACTCATAACAGCAGGTTGCATGTTCCTGACATTCGGTTTAGTATGTGCAGCAAATTTTACATGAGAGTTATAAGATCTAGCTTGCATTCTTTACTTTTTATGTTGTTTAGCTAGTCTATAACAAAAATCTATGACATGACCATCTCTACCACAATAGGAACAATGAAATTTAACTTTGTGTTCATGTCTAGATGAGCATGCAGTATGCTTATTTGAACCCAAATGTGACAACACTCCTGCAGATTTAAAAACCACTTCTTTTTTTAGGAACTGTTTGAATCAAACCACTTCCTAATGATTTTACAATTTTAGGTGGATGTTCCTTAGCATGAGCATGTGAATCAAAACCTAAACCAGTTTTATCATTGCAAGACTTGGAAGAATTCAGCAGCAAGTTTAGGTTCTTATTCCCATTACAAAATCGATCTAATGTCCTATGCATGTTATCAAGTTTATTTGATAGATCAAGACAATTTTCAAATGAAGTTTTTCCTTTTAATTTGCAATTGGAACAATATTTAACTTCATGAGAACGTAAAACATTGTTCAATATAGAAATTTCTTTCATAGCATCTTGTAGTTTCTTATCAAGATTATCGCAAGTAGAACAAGGCAAATAAATTGTAAAACAACAAGCATCTTTCAAGTTTTTATCATTAAGTGCAGCAAGCTTTTTGTTCTTTTTGATTTCAAGTTCAAGTTTATCAAGTGTGGAGGTGTGTGCACTTCTTAGAGTGGACAATTGTTCATATATTAATTCACATGAGGACAAGAATAATCACTAGGAATCAAGGATTTTAAACGATTAATTTCAGATTCTAGTGACTCAATTTTAACAGCAATGTCCCTAAGCTTTTTGTCCTTTTTTCTTAACAATAATAGTGGCACGAGAAATAGCATCACACATTTCTTCGCAAGTAGGACATACCTCTTCGTTGTCACTGTTGTGTTCTGCATCCTCCATACTTGATTTTGATTTGCCCTCCATGAAGCACAAGTTTGCCAGATCATATTCATCTTCATCACTTCCAATGTCTACATCACTCGAGCCAAGTTCTTGAAGTGCGGTGATGAAATTGTTTATCAGTTTGCGTCCTGTAAAACCCTTCTTTTTCTTGTTGGTGTTGCCAAAAAAGGACTTGACTTTATTCTGCTTTTCATCACGGTTATAAGGACCTGAAATGTTAGGGCAATCTGTACGAAAGTGTCCTGTCTTACCACATTCAAAGTATCGTTGAGGTCCGGAGCTTCCTCTCCTTCTAGTTCTCACATTTTGCAATGCTTTTGAGAACCTAGTAGAAAGAAGTACTAGCTCCTCCTCTGGAAACTCCTCAATCTGTTACAGGGTTAGTGAAGATAGCAAAGCAAGTATATTGCTAGATGATTGGCCGGAGCTAGGCATATCATATTGTGAGAAAAATGTAATAGTCTTATTTGGGTTCTTACGTGATATAATGTCAATTTCATGAGTTTTTAGCTTAGAATAAAGCACATCTAATGTAAGAGTACTCATGACAGTGGATTCACGTATGGATGTTACTTTCATCTCCCAAATTGACATGTCTAATGCACTTAGTAATTGCCTAGCATTGTCATCATCTGAAAATTTAACATTGACGCTATGCAAGTTACTGAGAATTTTATTAAAGCGAGCAAAGAGGTCATCAATGGACTCACCGGGTTGCATCTCAAAGCACATGTATTCTTTCTTGAACATATCTTGTCTTACCTCCTTGATCGTGTTGGATCCTTCGTGGTAGTCATAAAGTGCTCTCCACACATCGTACGCCGATCGGAGGTGTGCAACACGGTAGAAGTTGCTCTGAGTTAGTCCTTGTATGATCAAGTTCGGAGCCTTGTTGTTGTTGTCGATATCTCTCATGTTTGTAGCCGTGACTTGATCGTTTGAAGGCACATCGTAAGGCTTGTACAACTTTTCCCATATTGCAAAGACTTGCGTCTGGATGAAAGCTTCCATGCGTGCCTTCCAAACCTGAAAATCAATACCACTAAACACACAAGGTTTGGCAGAGTATTTCTCCATGATGATTAGTCAAAAACATGTGCAAATCACAAAGATTAGAGCAACCTGGCTATGATACCAATTGTAGGATCGAAGTACACGTGTAAAGCTACCAGAGGGGGGGGGTGAATGGTAGATAAAAACTTTTCAGCGGAAGCAACAAAACACCCCTCAGCAGAAAACTGATCTATTAAAGAAACCGTGTGTGTGACTAATCTAAACGTGTTCAACTGTGACAAAACTAGTATATATTGTAGAGAATTAAGTAACGAAGACGTCACAACAAGAATCATGAAAATACGTTCAAGAGAAACTCAAGTTACGATCAAAAGATCGAACAAAGGTCAATCTGTCCTACGCGAGAAAAACAGTTCTGGAATACTGCAAATAAACTCGTGTAGATCAGAAACCACAAATTCAATGACCGTGAAATTTTCACAGATGATAGATAATCAAGTTGTGAAGACAACCCAAAAAGAATCACATCAATTGGATCTGTAAAACTTGAGTTATGATAAAACCACCGAAGCAAGGTAGTGCTGAACAGAACCTCGATGAGAAAAACTTGTCTGAAACAAGTCGGACGAACAAGGCACAAAAGTTCCTTTAGAATACAAATTTTATTTATCAAAACACAAGAGGAACAACCCCCAAAGTAGTGCCCCCATGAGCCTTAGCCTCCCTTGCTTATATAACCAGCTCTATGGCCAATCCAATTCAAACTAGGACTCCTACTCCTACTTGGATTCAAACTATAACTTTCCAATACTGCTCAAGACTCTTCTATACGCAGATAGAAGCAATCTTAAGACTTCCAAACACCTTAGGAACGTCCCAAACATTTCTAAAACAACTCTACTTCATGCCTAACACGAAATCCTGTTATAACCAACTCGAAATGTTCCATAAACAAATCATAACCGCTTCAACCGTAGCGTGAGCGCAAAATCCAGCCGGTTGGACCTTTTCAACCATATCTCTACTTCCATATCTCTTCACCACGCCTTGGAACCATGTTGCCACGTCCATGCACTCCTTGCACACGTGCAACCAACTTCCAACAACGTCCACGATACCTTCATATGCATTGTTCTTGATCCAAACATGCTGCGCGACCTCCCAATCAACTCAACCACAATTCCTCCCGAACTTGGTTGTTGAACCTCATCTTCTCCCTAAGACTAGTTCAATGGATCCCGTCACCAGCCATGTCTTGAACTCAAGTAACACCTGCACATGAATAAACAACCAATACTTCCGAGCACAAGTCCTCGACTTGACTCTCGTTAGTTCCGAAACTACGACATCTTACGTGAGCACCTCACATAAGCATGTTGTAAACCATAGCAAAATGATATCAGCCATAACCACCAAAACACACCAAAAACTTAGTAAAATAATACTAAGCAAACTTTCCATAAGATTAAAGCAAGTTCGAAACATTGCAAGTTAAAAGCAGAACCATTGCAATCAAGCTCCGAACCTTACCAAAGCTAACCGGACCTTGAACCAGAGCTTACCAAAGCTAGTCGGACCCAGCGTCGGAGCTTACTAAAGCTTAGTCGGACCTAGCACGGAACTTACCAAAGCCAGTCGGACCTAGCACCGGAGCTAGCAAAAACAAGTCGGACCTAGGCAAAGTAAGTCAGACCTAGACAAAGCAAGTCGTACCTTACGTCGGACCTTGTCGGAGCTACCCAAAACAAGTCAGACCTATCTTCGGACCTTGCAGGAGCTCGGACCTAGAGTCGGACCTTGTTAAAAAGGTGTTTTGGTAGTATTCAAAACTTTTATCGTCAAAGCCAATGTATTCATCACACATAGGTCTCACAAGACTGAACCTAGTCGGGTATAACCTACGGGCCGGAATCGGGGCGATGGTCTCTATCCGGCCGATGGGCTATATCGGGCCGTTTTCAAATTTTTGGGCCAACCCGACTGAGCCGGCCCGAGCACAGCCCGAAACTTCATGTCGTGCCGTGCCGCCCGTCGTGCCCGATTTCCAGGCCCGGCACGGCCCGACCCGATTCCTTTTCATGCTGGACCGGACCTCGTGTCGTGCCTTTCCACTGGGCCTCGGCCCGTCCGAAAGTAGCCTGGCCCAAGTCCCACCACCACTCCGGAGTAGAACTCCGGTTGCCCTGCCACGCCCGTCCAGATCGGCAATGGTAGCCGCCCACCTACCGGCGCGCGGATCGGCGACGGCGTCCGACGAACATGGACGCCAAGCTCGCTTCGCGTCTCTTTCTTTTTCACTGGCCAGGAGTCGCTACAGGATTATTGCGGCGTTGGACGACGGGTTGGGATTCATTTTTTTATTCTAGAAAAAAGGTTTGTCCCCTCCTCGCGTGACTGAGATTTTGCTAATCCATCACTTCTATACTCATTGGGTGTGGATCCAACTACATAGATTTTTTATTCCCCTTTATCCAGAAAAGTATTCTGTTGAACGACAAAGATGTTGTATCTTTAATAAACATCTGTTCGAGCTCCAAAAGAACGATGTTCTCTAGGCATGCACTTGATTTGTTGCAAATGATGTGATCAAAGAAATATGTAGGATTTTGTTCACTTAAAAACAAAATGTTCCGACTTCAATTATAAATTGTTCTAACTTTGCAAATAAATTGTTCTAACTCCACCTATGTTGTAATGACATAGCCAGTCCCAAGCCCGAGTAAAGGAAGAGGGGTTGTGATAGGCTTGGCGAGCCAACAACTACACTTAGCCATTCACATGGAAATGAAACCTAATAGAAATTTGTTGGGCTGTAACCCTCTTAGCGACGCGCCATATTGGAACCCGCGTATGGTGTTAAGTGGGCAAGGGTCGGGTCGCCACCGCCTTAGTCGCGCGCCATATCGGGACCCGGATATGGTGTTAAATGAGCAAGGGTCGGATCGCCACCACCTTAGTCGCGCTACATCATCACTCGGATGTAGTGATAAGTGAGCAAGGGTCTTTGCATCTTACTCGACGGGTGCAAAGCATAAGGAAGCTAGCCAAGGGACATAGATTTCGGGTGGGTAGTTGGAATGTAGGATCCTTGATGGGGAAGCTACGTGAGTTAGTAGATGTTTCCATTACGAGACGAGTAAATATCCTTTGTGTACAAGAGACTAGATGGGTGGGTCAAAAGGCGAGAGAAGTCGAGAATACCAGTTTCAAGCTTTGGTATTCTAGATCAGCTGAGACTTGGAATGGCGTAGGTGTTCTAATAGACAAGAGTCTTAAGGATGGAGTATTGTATGTTCGAAGACGAGGGGATAGGATCATCTTAATCAAGATAGTAATTGGGGACATTGTATTGAAAGTCATTAGTGCTTATGCCCCACAAGTTGGGATCAACATGAGTGCTAAGAGGAAATTTTTGGAGGACTTGGAGGATATGGTTAGTAGTGTACCGATAATCGAGAAACTCCTCATAGGAGGAGATCTCAATGGTCATGTGGGTGCAACTAACCTAGGATTTGAGGGAGTACATGGAGGCTTTGGATGCGGCGATAGAAATCAAGAGGGTAAGGACATCCTAGACTTTGTCGTAGCCTATGATCTGTTGGTAGCTAACACCCTTTTTAGGAAGAGGCAATCTCACCTAGTGACCTTTAGTAGTGCCCAACACTCTAGCTAGATTGACTTTGTCCTCACTAGGAGAAGGGATAGACGAGAGCGTCTAGATTGTAAGCTGATCCTCGGGGAGTGTGTTGTGACACAACATAAGCTTGTGGTAGTCGACTTTCACTTCCATACATGTTCTTTGCAGGAAAAAGGTGTCAAAATCACAAAAACAAAGTGGTGGAAGTTGAAAGGAGAATCACAAGAATCCTTTAAAAATAGGGTGATCATAGAAAGACCCTGGGCAGAAAATGGAGATGCAGATAGTATGTGAGTGAAGATGGCAACTTGCATTAGGAAGGTACCTAGTGAGGTGTTCGGTGTGACAAAAGGAAAGAAACTTGTAGATAACGACACTTGGTGGTGGAATGAGGATGTACAAAAGACCATTAAGGAGAAGAAGGAGTGTTAGAAGAGTTGGCATAATGATAGAAGCGCAAGCAACATACCTAAGTACAAAGAGGCCAAGAAAAATGCAAGGCGGCCTGTGAGTAAGGCAAGAGGACAAGCCTATGATGAGTTATATGAGAGACTAGAGACAAAAGAAGATGAAAAGGACATATACAAGATAGCAAAAATCCGAGAGAGAAAGATGAGGGATTTCAATCAAGTTAAATGCATCAAAGATGAGACTAACCGCATTCTAGTGAAGGATGAAGAGATTAAGAATTGATGGCGGGATTACTTTAATGGGCTATTCAATGATGGGAATGGGAGCACTATGGTTTAGTTGGATGACTCCTCTGATGACTCCAACAGGCGGTCCGTGCGGAGGATACGAGAGTTTAAGGTTAAGGAGGCCTTAAGAAGGATGAAAGGAGGAAAGGCCCTCGGCCCTGGTGATGTCCCTATTATGGTGTGGAGATGCCTTGGGGACATGGCAATAGTATGACTCACAAAGCTATTCAACCATATTTTTCAATCAAACAAGATGCCTGAAGAATGGAGGAAAAGTATATTAGTACCTATCTTCAAAAATAAAGGAGATATTAAAAGTTTTACTAATTATCGAGGGAATAAGCTTATGAGTCATACTATGAAGCTTTAGGAGAGAGTGATTGAACACCACCTGAGGAAAGTGACCAATGTCACTAAAAACCAGTTTGGTTTTATGCCTGGGAGGTCTACAATGGAGACAATTTTCTTGCTTCGTCATCTTATGGAGAGATATAGGGAGCGGAAGAAGCATTTGCATATGGTGTTCATTGACTTGGATAAGGCGTACGACAATATACCAAGGTTAGTCCTGTGGTGTGCACTAGAGAAACATAAAGTGCCAACAAAGTACATTACCCTTATCAAGGATATGTACAATAATGTTAGGACAAGTATGCGTGAATGATGTGAGACAGATGCATTTCCTATCACGGTAGGACTACATCAAGGATCAACTTTGAGCACATACATATTTTCCTTGGTGATGGATGAGGTGTCGAAGGATATACAAGGGGATAATCCCTTGGTGCATGCTCTTTGCCGATGATGTAGTGCTGGTAGATGAAACTAGGGATGGTGTTGATAAGAAATTAGAGTTATGGAGACAAACATTAGAGTCCAAGGGGTTTAGACTTAGTAGGACCAAGACCGAGTGTATGAGGTGTGACTTTAGTGGTGTTGGTCGTGAAGAGGGAAATGTTAGTCTACAAGGACAAATAGTACGTAGAAGGGACTCTTTCCGATACTTAGGATCAGTGTTACAAAGCAATGGCGATATTGATGAGGATGTTTGCCACAAGATCAAGGTAGGGTGGATGAAATGGCGACAAGCCTCTAGAATCCTATGTGATAGGAAGGTCCCACAAAAGCTAAAAGGGAAGTTCTATAGGACGGTGATCAGACCCGCAATGCTTTATGGGGCGGAATGTTAACCAACTAAACGGCAACATGTCCAACAAATGAGTGTCGCAGAGATGCGCATGCTACGGTGGATGTGCGGGCACACGAGAAGGGTAGGGGTGGCACCGAATAGGGAATGAGGCGATTCGTGATAGGGTAGGGGTGGCACCGATTGAAGAGAAGTTAGTCCAACATCGACTAAGGTGGTTTGGACATATCCAGCGGAGACCCCCAGAAGCTTCAGTTAACAGTGGGATTTTAAGAGGTAAAGAAAGTATTAGAGGGGTAGAGGACGACCAAGGTTGACCTGGGAGGAAGCGGTAAAACGAGATTTGAGAGATTGGAATGTATCCAGAGACTTTGCTCATGATAGGACCGCATGGAAAGTAGCAATTCATGCAGAATCTCAGTCTTATTTTTTCTTTTTTTCCTTGTTGTTCTTATATCTCTTACTCTCTTTTACTTCATTGATATATATATATATATAATTATTGGGTTTTATGTCTAGCCAACCCAACATGCTTGGGATAAAGGCTTAGTTGTTGTTGTTTTTTGTTGTTTGTTCATCATCTGAGAACTAACAGAAGTATCAAAGAATTGACATCAGCGCGTGATATGCAATCACTGTTTTAGTGCAATCATGTAAATAACTTAACAAGGCCACAAGATCTTGAGTCCTATGATCACGGTATTTTTTTCACTTAAGTCTCACCATGCTTGGAAACGTAAATTAACAAGTAACTCCTTGTTGAGTGGACCGTTTAATTAAAAATTGTATGTTCCTCCTCCTCCTTCTTCTTCTTCTTCTTCTCCTTCTTCTTCTTCTTCTCCTTCTTCTTCTACTTCTTCTTCTTCTCCTTCTTCTTCTTCTTCTTCTTCTTCTTCTTCTTCTTCTTCTTCTTCTTCTTCTTCTTCTTCTTCTTCTTCTTCTTCTTCTTCTTCTTCTTCTTCTTCTTCTTCTTCTTCTTCTTCTTCTTCTTCTTCTTCTTCTTCTTCTTCTTCTTCTTCTTCTTCTTCTTCTTCTTCTTCTTCTTCTTCTTCTTCTTCTTCTTCTTCTTCTTCTTCTTCTTCTTCTTCTTCTTCTTCTTCTTCTTCTTCTTCTCCTTCTCCTTCTTCTTCTCCTTCTCCTTCTTCTTCTACTTCTTCTTCTCCTTCTTCTTCTCCTTCTTCTTCTTCTTCTTCTTCTTCTTCTTCTTCTTCTTCTTCTTCT